>CANSZD010001918.1:0-169929 GCA_947648045.1 Beta corolliflora
TATATATATATATATATATATATATATATATATATATATATATATATATATATATATATATATATATATATATATATATATATATAACTAAGGCAACATGCCATGTTGCCACATGTACTCCCTCCTCCCCCACACAATCAAATAAGACATATGTGTGATTTAGAACTCGAACGCATAACCTCTCATTTGAGATACAACGCACTAACTAACTATTCTACAATCACATGTTGGTCTTTGTGGGGAAAAAATTATTTAAAGACAAAATAATATTTCTATTTTTAAAACAATTAAATACAAATGTATATATTAATACTCATTAAGCTAATATTGATAATAGTACGTCCTATCTTATAGTACTCTTGTATTTAAAAAAAAAGCTCTTCAAATTTTTATAACCTCCGTAACACTACTACACTATTTAATCGCATTAGTTATATTCTTACACATTAACCTAAATTTCAAAAACAAGATTGTGTTATATCCTTATATAAGTAATTATATATTTATAAATATGTACTCTCTTGAAGCCGAGGGTTATATTGATGAATAATTCATATTATAATTTCCTATATAGTAAATTTAAAAAGGAATCGGAAGATCATTTCCTGAGCACAATCCAATTCCTATAACTCTTTTTTTTTCACTTCTCTCAAGTGTTTGATTTAAGACTTCAAATTCACATTGGCAAATGATCCGGGGCGTTTACGCCCGGGCCAACAACTAGTTAAAAGTTTTAAACAGCAGCACAGAGCATTATATCACACATCAAGTCATATATAATTTCCATTTCATCCAAACAAAAACAGATGTTCCTAATTCCAATATATGTTTAGGCTATCCAGGTGTCCCAAAAGGAGACTGGTAGATTATTAATTTCCACTAATAGCAAAATTATGTGACTTTTCCATGCTACCTTAGTCCCTTTTGTAACTTACCAATGACTCAGGCAAGTTCCTAGTTATGTAGAAGTTGATGATATTTTTGAATTTTCCCCAACCTAAGGTAACCTTTCTGGAACATCAGAATTATATTTTGAATATCAAAGATACTTCCTCCTTTCTTTTATGTCAATAACTTAATTCTACCACTTTTCATTTTCATCCATTCCTTTAAATTCTACCAACTTTTACTTACTTCCAAATTTGGCAAATTTTTAGGTCCCCTTTGTCCTCCTTTACGTGCACCCAATTACAATATTTAATCTCCAATTTTCTTGATTAAACTCTCTCCTCACAAAAATGTGAAAATACCACATATGGACACGGTATCTCTCCAACTCTCAGGTTTTGTTGCTACAAGAATTAGATAGAAGTCAAAGGAACGGAGGATGTACATCAGAATATGAGAACAGGGTCCATTTGATTTCTAATTGAGAAGCATTGTACATAGAGTTATATGTTATGGAGGACGAGAAGTTCCCCTAATTCCAGTCATAACCAATAAGAATTATTGATTACCTATTCAAAACTGCAACAAACTCAAATCCACCCATGTTTCACCTCCCCTTTATCCCAACCATGTGCAAGTTTACTGTCATTTCTCCAATACCAACAATAACAAAATCCATTATAATGGCATTAAATGTGTGTCAAAACGACATTGCTTAAGTAGATGCTTTTAAGTATACCCCAAATTTATGAAAACCCCCAACGAGTGGTGTTCAACAATATAAGATTATTTATCAAAACTCAAAAGGTGGAAAACTACAGGTGATTTTGGACAAAAGAACGCAAGTTATGGATGATTTTCACTAAAAATCCCACGCAACAAAGCTATTGAATTACTGCATTACAGTAAGACCAATCTGTCTCTGCCAACAAACTCGAGAAAAAAAAACTTTAGCACGTCTTATAATGGCAAGAAAACCATACTTCTTGAGAGAATAACACATATATGGTAAAGTCTAGTGTTTAAAAGAGGGAATGCTTGAGGAGCACCTAAGCATGGTTGCACAAGAGGTCTGAGAAGGTGTCTTCGATGAGGCACACTAAAGCTCCGAGGCTGCATTAAGCTCACCAAGGTACCACTGCTGTTTTTACACAAAGAATCTTTAATTTCAAGAAGTGCGCCTCACCACGCCACAAAGGGCAGATCTATGAAGGGGCCTGGGTGGGACGCGCCCCCACCAAGAAAACAAATCATTATTTTTACGTCAAATGTGTTTAAGAGGCGGTTAAAAAGGAAGTGTCCGCGCTTTTATCTCATACAATACAACTTGCTCAATTGGTCAATCCCATAGCCAATGGCACGCATAAAGCTTTAGAGGCAGCATATAGAATATAGAGAAAAGCAAGTTAGCTTGGATTTTACTATTTAATTTTCCTTTTCAAGAGTGCTTTTTTGGTTGAAGAGTGAAGCCTTGTTTTTTTTATAATTTTTTTTGCTTTCGCTTCTTTCTATTTTCTATTGTTTCCCTTCATTATTTAAAAGAGTAGCCATCTCTCTTAATTTTATGTCCATATAAGTCTCTAACCATCCATTTCTCTTATTATATACATCTGATACTCTTCTATTCAAATAAATGCACCAATTTGAATTTTATACACTATACATATACTAAATTTGACCAGGTTCTATTTACTAATAGATAAAAAAGAAATGTTATTGTGTATAATGTCAGATTTGTGTATATGTATATTTTCTAGATATCAACTTCTTACAACTTTAGTATAAGATGATCAAAGACAGGAAATATTGGTGAGGTGACTAAAGATAGAAGTATTGATCCTAGAGACAAAAGATAGGACATATTGATCACAATAATCCCAACTACGGGCCATCCTCCTATTAGGGGTGAAAGTTCGGTCTCTACGGTTTAGATTTAGGCCTAATCTCAATCCGATCCGAACAAAATTTGAAATTTTAATTTTCCAATCCAAATCCAAACCAATTAGAGTTTGAGTCCAAACTAATCCAATCCGAATTTTCGGACATTAGATTGGATCCGATCCGAATTATCCAATTTTTTAAACTTTGTTTTTTCAATGAAATATATTTGGTGCCAAAGATAAAAATAAAAATATTCGATAATAGAAGTAATTCATACAATCCCATAAATATTCATTAATAAACTAATAACTAATAACTAATAATTCATTGCAAATTCATAATTCTTTTCAAAGAAGGTTCAACAACAGGATAACAATATGTTCATCTATATAGCATATTTAACTTTACAACATCAAGTTAGGGTTTTAAGTTTTAGTGGAAGGGGAGTTCTCGACTTGACCATTTGGGCTTTTTTTTTTTTTTTTTAAATCGTTTAAGACTTAAGCCTAATCATAAATTATAAAATATAGGACCTAATTACTATTCGGTTATTTTGGATTTTGGATCCAATCGCCCTCAATCCAATCCAATCGAAAATCCAATTTATAAAAAAAAAAAAACTTAATCCGAATCCAATCCATACATAGTTCGAGTCCAATCCGAATTACTAATTCGTTTGGATTTGGATTTTGGTTTTTATCCGAATAACTTTCACCCCTACCTCCTATAATAATCCCTATGATGCGTACTTAATCTCAATTATGAGGGAAATCTTCCACAACTTCTCCTAGGTGACTTTTATCTGGTTAATCTGATATGTTTTTATTTTTCTCCCCATCTTTCAGATATTGAGCAAGTCAAAGTTTTGTTTTCCTCTTTGAGTGAAACACTTGCTGCATTAATCAAGTAAGAGCTAAGAAATGAAGATTTTATCTCCCCGCATTTCAAATTCACACACCCTACCTAAAAAGAAAGAAGAAAAGAGAAGAGAAAACAAAGAAGGAAGAAAGGTCAGCCAGCCAACTACTCAGCGTATGGAAGAGAGACTCGGAGTTCGCCTGCAGTGGTCTGCACCCGGTGGATATAAATCTCGATTTTTTGATTGATTTGAACTAAAGAAAAAAAGAGAAGAGGTTTAAGAGACGAGAAAAAAAATGACTGCAGTGGGGGGTATATAGTGAAGTTCCAGCAGTTGCGGTATACAGAGAAGAGGGAGCGGCTCAAGTGAAAATGCAATCTTTTTCTCCCAATTCAGCCCGAAAAACAGATAAAGAAGAGGGACATGAAAGAGATCAACTTGCAGTGGGTTTGAATGCTTCAGGCGTGCTGGCGGCGGCTGCAGCAGTCCAGGTGGTGGTTCTGGTTGGTTCTCAGTTTAAGTTGAAGTTTCAGCGGAAAATATGACTTTCATGATTTTCGATTCATGAAATTTGTAGTTCTTGTCTTTGTTCGGTAGGCATAAATCAGAAACCTTGAATTGTTGTTGGTTTGCGAATTGCTGTGTAGATGTAATTGCATACGTGAAGATGGAGTATAGAATATTGCCATACACAAAGTGAAGAAGGGGAAGCAGTGAAGACTGGTGGAGAAGCTAATATGGAGGAGAGAGTGGATGGGTGGGGGCCTTTTTTCTTCAAGGAAAATAAAAGCTAAGCGAATTGCCATACATGGCTTTTATTACCTATTTAACCAGTTCATCTAGGTCACTGTAGCACTTTTTAAAGGCTTCCCTCCATAGTTGGGATTATTTTGAGATAATCCATAATAAAAATTATTAAAAGCAGACGGTCCTGTTGTGATTATTGTGATCAATTTCCTTAAAGATATAAAGTTAGAATAATTGACAACAATAATCCCAGCCATGGTCATTTCATTTTTAATAATCTCAACAATGAGTTATTTCAAAATAATAAAATTATCCATGGTGTCTTCCCAAAATGATCCAATGACTTGAAATACCTAATTTAGTAGGTAATATTAGTTATGTGGCATTTGATGGTTGACTAATTTTTCCCTTTTTAGCCTATTCTCTCTCCTGCCATTTTCTTCCTCCACAAACTCTCTGATTTATTCGTTCCTCCCTCTGCTCCAAATTCGTTCTCTCGGTTTATCCCCTCCCCATCCCCTATAAACAGCAGGCATTATGAAATACACTCATAAAACATTAAAAGTTTTTTTTTTTTGGGGGGTTCTGTCCGAATATGTCGTACCGTGTTCTTCTAGTTTATTTTTTATCGCAATTCTAAAACAACCTACTTAGGGAAGCATGGGAATGTTTTGGAGGTAGCATAGAATGATAGAAGGAAAAAGAGGAGAACGATAGGACAAAAGATGAAACAAATGATTAGAGAAAAAGAGTTGTCATCGTTAAAACTCAAGTTCTCATTGTTAGTATGTGTGATAGAATTATTGTTATATGTGTGTATTATGGACTTATGGTCATTGTGTACTTGATTTATTTAGTTAAGACTCCCAAATTTAAAATCTTGAATCCGACTAGGTACCTCAGGTGGAAGAGGCACACATCTCGCACGAACATTTAGGCTCTAGGACCACTATTGCCTTAGTGCATCTTGAGTTTCCAAACAATAGTAAAGTCAGACATTTAGTTACATATAATATTCTTAGCAAAGATAACAGAGCATACTCAGCATACAGACTCACACACAGTCAACTTCTTCTCTTATATTGTAAGTTGAGTACACACAGTTATAAACGTACCTGACTATGTAAGAGAAAGCAATAAGAATGAAAGTTGCAACATGATGCACCATGGAAACACCAAAGTCTGAACGCCTTGTTTCCCAGAAGACAAGTGCGAATATTGGAATATGTATAGAACCCGGCAGCATACATATAGAGCCCCCTTCAACTTTAACCTGCATAAAAAAATAAAGGAAATGGATACAGCTCGAGACTCAGGCATAAAAGCAGAAAGCTGGCTATAGAAGACAGTAACTAGCATCTTACTTCACTTTCTGGTCAGGCCAGACCTGGTCACCAGGCCCCAACCAAAAGTTTTTCGTATTCGTGAACCAAGGCTCATTATAAGTTACAGAAAGAGCAAGAATTTCTGCAGACAGATAGTACACACATTTCCAAGCAGATTCCTTGAACTTTCTTAGCTTCTTTTTCGCGTCAATGTCAGCATCTTTGATCTGATAATTCTTTTCAAAAATCAATCTTTTCCTATTTTCTGCACCATATAAACAACTATTAGTTAAAGATGAAAAATATGCAGGGAGCTGACCTGAACATAATTGCTAAAGGGGCCAGAAGGCCTTCAAAAGATATATTCAAAACCAAGTTCCCGTACTCGATAAAAATGAGCACCGAATTCACAACTACAGGATTGTCACTGGTTACTGACTATCCCTCTTCACTAATTCCCAGCATTAATCCATCCACTGTGCTTGTTTTCAACCCCTACCCAATATCGATGACACCAAAATCTTTTGCTAGGCTCTACTGAACAGATAAATGGATGACTACACAAAAGTTAGACTAAACAATAGAGAAGCGCGGGAAGCAAGAAAAGGTAGTTTTGCACTTCATAAATTTTGAGGTAGAATATAATTAGGAACCTTAAATTGGGTTTATTCTAGACATGACACTCAGCAGAAATCTGGTAGCTTTTTGTTCAGGCCAGGGACACAGTTTTGAAAAAAAAACCAACCTAGCTTTCTAAGTGGCTTCTAAAGGAGACTGTTGTCAGATAATGCAAAATTGCACTACAGTGGATCAGAATTAGGAATGAAGTGACAAATGATATTGGTATCGATCTAGCCCTCTTTTCTAAATTGTCATAATCTTATTGTTCCCCCTTATGCTAGCCTCCCTGGGAGGAAGAGAGGAAGGGGGGTTAAGCCTATGATCCTACAAGAGAAAAAAAAAGGACACCACAAAGAAAGATAACTTTCATTCTGAACCTCGTATCCTACACTCCTACTACATAATTAGCCCATCTATAAGTTAACCAATGTAAAAAAAAACACGCCTACAACCAATAAATGTATCAACATTTCCTATCATTTCTGTGCTTGTAATGGTACATTTCTTGCAGGAAGGCATTGCAAGATTAAGTAAGAACAGGAGCGTGGATCATCACAGGACAACCTTGGTTGAAAATGAAGCTTCTTGACTCAGAATCTCAAAGTTGGACAGAAAATTGTGAAGATGTATGAACTTATACTAAACAGTACATCGATGCATCCTCTAGGAAACATAAACCACCTTGGAAACATGCAGCCACACCAGCGCAGTAAAACAAGTTCACCCATGAAGATGACCAATGAACAGACACGGTTTGCTCACACTTAGAGATAAAGGTACACAGCTAGCCAAAGAAAAGGAAATGCTACTGCCCAACATAATGAACCTGTTTGGCAATTAGTGAATGGCTAATAGCTCACTATATTAGCTGATCTGACTAGCTCATGTTTTAGCTGGTTTAGTTAGTTTATTGTATTAGTTGTTTGTGTAAAAGTGTTTGGTACACAGTTAATTGATCTTGATTGTGTTAAATAACCAATAAGGACATTGATACAATTCATTGCTGTGTATTCTTTCCTGGTAAGGATAGTAATCTTTGGAAATTTTCAGCTATATTCTTAAGCACGCCAAATTCTCTCTCACCAAAAAGCTCCTCCCACCAACTTTTCTAAAATTAAAGATTCGAGTTCTAGGTCTAAACAACTATTCCAATCCTCTGTTTACCAAACACCATCATTAGACGATTCGACTAGTCAATCGGTCAAAACCTCTTATTCATATCCAATCCTCTATCCAGTAAACAAGGCCAACATATAGAACGATTACTCGTTTTGCATATAGCTACACTAAGCGATTCTTCTTTGAGCATAGAACACTAACAAACCCACTCAACAGAAAGTTCAAATAATTGTCAAACTATCAAATGCATTCTTCAATTTGCAAGATACAATACCCCATTGCAGAATCACTATACTAATACTCCAATGCAGAATCACTACCTAAAGACAGTCTTCTTTTAAAAAAAGGAACTACTTAAAGACCTTAATCACCTAATCAACAAAATAACAAAACATAATAAAGCAATGATTCAAACTTTTAAAGTCAATGATGATTAAAATCCCATCAAATCACCACTAATGAATACTCAATCAACAAAAGCAATATAATAATAAAAATTAGTTGAACTAAAACAACAAAAAGGAAGTAAATTTGGAAAAATTATACCTCGAAAACAAATCTATCCAAGAAGAAACGAACAGAAGGGAAGAAAAGAGCAAAAAAGGGAAGAACAATGAAATCCTGATAACTAGGGTCAAATTCTTGTTGCCAGTCAACGGAGGCAACCAAATCGATTAAACCCATGTTGTGTTTTATCACTGGCAATGAGCTTTATAGAGAAAGAGAAAACTGGGATCACACAAGACTCAAGAGAAAGGCTGACATTAAGTCTTCTCTGTTTCTCTCTGCCTTTCTCATCCCTTTTTCTCTTAATTTTCTATATGCCGATTTGAGAAACAATTGAAAGAAGTGGCTTTTCTGGGATAAAGATTATCAATGATTCAACTTTTGCTGTCTTTGTTGGGTTTCAATATAGAGATGGCTAATGTGTCGGGTATCGGGTAATGGCCCGTTTTCGGTTTGGTTCAACTTGTTCCTATTTTGTGCTCAATTTTGATGGACCATAATTTTAGGATAAACTGACTCGTTATAGTTCGCCCAGTGGCGGATCCAGGATTCGTACCACGTGGGTTCGAACTTATTCAAAGATCGGATATTCAGGTACAAGATCGGATATTCAGATTTATACCAATACATAAGTCCAAATTCTAATAAAATACAAATAAAATGATCCAATACATATGTTAAAGTGTCAAAATACTAAAAAATGGAGTCAAATTTGGCTAAAGAAAATTACAAAAAGTATACAACGAGTATTCATACAATGTGGAAATGAATTAAGTAATTAACAAAAGCAGATTACGCAATCAAGTGTAAGATTTGTAAACACCAAAAAAGTAGTTCTTCAATACTTCGAAACATTATTAGCAATCGAGTGTAAAATTTGTAAACACCAAAAAAAAGTTCTTCAAGACTTCGAAACATTATTAGCAATCAAGTGTAAGATTTGTACTACTTTAAAATATAAATATTATTTTCCTATAATTTTACGTATGTATAATACCAGTAAAAGTCATTAATCGTTTAATTTATGTGTTGAGAAGTGAATATGTTTATATGATGCAAGAAAGATTAAAAATACTTCTCCTAAAAAAGTTTTAAAAAACTAATATATATATAGTGAATCAACCTGTTATACTTGTAGCGACTTATTTTACTTGGAGTTTAGATTGTTGATTGCTTGAGCATGGAAAATTGGAAGATACATGTAAAAAAAAAAAAAATTGGAAGACAATAAGAAATGAGTTAGATTCAGCGAGTAGAAACTAGAAAGGAGAGCTAAGAGGAAAATAAAAAAAGGATAAAGAAAAGAAATAGAAAACCCAACAAAAATGCATTCTAACGGGATTCGAACTTAGAGCCGCGTGCACATGTAATCCACTTCACGCGAGCTCTACCGCTGAAACAAACTTCATTTACAGAAGATTAAGTCCATGTTTTTCTATATAACTTCTTTTTTTTGCCAGCGTTTTTATCAGATTTTTGTGCGGATCTGTGTGGGTTCAGTTGAACCCACTGAACCCACGCTAGATCCGCCACTGAGTTCGCCTCAAAATCTACCAAACTCATTCGTTTAACCCGTCCAACCTGGTCTAAAGACTGAAGAGTAGACTGTTGGAGTTGTTGCATGATTAACGATTACCTCTCTTTTTTTTTTTTGCAAGCCATACTAAGGGTCTGTTTTGTTCAACTTATTTTGTCTTATCTTATCTTATCTTATCTTATCTTATCTTATCTTATCTGATCTTATTTTATCTGATCTTATCTGATCTTATCTTATCTTATTCTGAAATGAGTGAAGATAAGTTGAACAGAACATCTTATTTATCTTATCTTATCTTATCTGATCTTATCTTATCTTATATGATCTTATCTTATCTTATCTTATCTTATCTTATCTTATCTTATCTTATCTTATCTTATCTTATCTTATAAAATCTTATATAAGTTAAAATAAGTTGAACAGAACGGACCCTAAGAGATGGGCAAACCTATTACAAAGTACTTCCTTTATTTAAAAATAGTTGCACAACATTTCCATCGTGTTTACTATTCACATCTTACACTTTATTTGTCTTTGGTGATTTATATTTTAGGAAAAACATAGTCATGTAGAATCTTGTTAAATTCATCTCAATGTATATTTTTTAATATCAACATATTTTAATTTTTACTTATTGATAATTAAAGATATAATTGGAACCATGCATCGACAAGCGTAAAAACATGAAATGGTGCAACTAATTTTAAATGGATGAAGTATATATTAGAAAAACAAGGTGATGGAATTGTGGGAACTGATAAACTAAAACTCACATAAAAATGAGAGAAGAGTGGACAACTTTGTCTCTTTAGAAAACTTTATTGTAATGTATTGTAATGTATTGTGTTAATGAGAAAAGTCAACAACAAGCTACTTATAGTTAGGGGTGTAAGTGGATTGACCATTTGACGAATTCCAGAAAGTTTTTGGACTCGAGAAATTGAGTCCAAGTCCGACCCAAATATTTTTTGAGTCCAATCCAGTCCTGTCCGATAATTTTTTCTTAAGTCCGAATCCAGTACAGTCCAGTCTGATTATTATATTATTTTTTTCCCCAATTTAGATTCAATGATTCACAACGTTTTCTCATAATTGAATTTGAAAATTTAAGCTCATTATATCCATTCCATAAAATAAGTCACATACATCTTTTATATTATATATATAAATATTAAATATATATACATTATATATATAAATATTCAATATATATTACATATAAAAATATTTTTGGACTGGACTGGACTTATTGGACTCCAAAGGGTTGAGTCCAAATCCAATCCGAAAATATTTGGACTCGAAAATTTGAGTCCAAGTCCAGTCCAAAAAAATTTTAGTCCAGTCCAGTCCGACAAGTTTGGACTGGACTGGATTGGACTCTGGACTTTTCGCAGTCCACTTACACCCCTACTTATAGTAGCAGCCACAAGAAGCTACTAGAATTAGTTTGTTACACCTAACAACAAAGATTATCACATTTATGTTGAGTCAACAACTTTATTCTAACAATATAGGAATATTAGAAGGATAGACTTCATAAATGGGCACAACGGGTCATAATTTCATAATCTTTCATGAAATGATGCCTGAAAACTCGAGAAGGTGGTAGTGAAAATGTCCAAGAACAATTGCACGAGTATTTTGGTAGCTAACCCAACAAAGTATGCTTTTCTTTTTACAAAGAGAGATAAAAAAATTGATGGCTTTAGCAAATATATAATGTTTGTCTTGATGATTAATCCTAGTGAATCAGAATATTCATGCAAAATGACTTTTATTCCAAGAAATTAACATACTAAAAATGTTACACACCGATAATTCTATTATGCTTATAACATTCAATTAATTGAATCATACGTTTCGTGCAATAGCAACTAGAAAAAGCTAGACTTGTACTATGCAAGAGCTCATTGGACGTGATAATTGGTAATTGCAAAAACGAAATATTTATTTTCAAGCCATGGAAGAGAAACACATTGTTTACAAGATTAAAACTTGAATTGATACACATTTCATCTAATTCAATAATATCCCTTGATATTTTTTTTTTTGAAGGGAAAGTTAGTGTAGACACAAAATCGTGTCTCCGCATTGAGTACCCAATGATGAAACATACCGTCGTCCTAATTGGTCCAGTCCAAAGGAAGAGCAATCGAACGAGCTAAGCCCAAAAGTATTTCGAAAATATTAAGTATATATATTAAATCCAAGCCCAATTTTAAATGCCCAATTAATTATTCCTGATAATTAATTGTATTTTTAATATTAATTATTTCCGATAAATAATATAAAGGATATTTTGAAAATCAAATTTTTATTCCTAAAGATAGCTGATTTCGGATTTCAAATGATACATTTTACCAAAGGATAAAAAAATCTTAAAACAATCAAAAACCGGCCAGAAAGCAAGTGCGCGTGCACAGCAAAGCTGTGCGTCTGGCGCAAAGACTGTGCGTCAAGAGCAAAGCGGTGCGCCAGGTGCACAGTTTTATTTTATCTTTTCAATTCATTTTTGGTTTCCTTTGCCTATAAATACCTAGCTTGTTTCTTCGAACGACTTTTCACAATGCTTTCCTACGACTTCTACACACACTCTCCTATACTCGAACTCATATGCAAACACTTAAACTCATATTCAAACACATTCATACCTTCGAATTTCTTATTTCAAGCTTCAAGATTGCTCATCCTGAAGATCGTTGCATAAGACCCAGGCAACAAAGGTATAATTCCTGATGGTCAATTCCAATTTAATTCTTATTTCACTAAGCATCTACTTGTCACGATGTAGATCTTAAAGGGATTAGCGCTATACAGTACATTCTTCCCTAATCTCTATTCTTTTTTATATTTCTTTTTATATTATATTATATTATTATTCATATGCATGATTATATGTTTAACGATTTCATCATCTCACATGTTTATTATTGTTAATCAAAGACCTAAAGAACTGTTCTGAAATTAAATTCAGATAATTTGGACAACCTGTTCTTTGAAATTTGATTGCATAAAAACATGTCACCAAAAATTAGTGTTTTGTTTGTTTAACGAACCAACATAGATTAATTATACATTGCATTAAAACGTTGCTTGGTTATTTAATTGCATAAAACATGACATGAATCGATATTAAGTAGAGGCCATCAATGGGTGAATTTGATTCCTGATTTTATTTGTACCCTCACCCCCGAACTCAATCCATGATTCATTGACCATTAATGGAGTCATGACGGGGAAATTTATATTGGATAAGTCCGTTGTCCCTACGATTTCCCAATATCTAATTAGGTTATGAGTCTTCCTTTAAAGACTTATTGACGACTTCAAAAACGTTTTCAATAAAACCTTTACAATGAGGTAGTCAGATACGCGCTCATCCCGCGTAGGCGAATAAAAACACGCCTACAGTTAGCACGGGATATTATTGCAAAACAAGAGCCGCGAAAATTATAACACTTTGGGGACTCGGGACCATACAAACAAGTTTCTCATTACCCCTTGTATCCCATCTTGCCACTAGATGAGCTACGATATTCCCAACCCTCTTTATATGAGAAACTTTAAAATTACTAAAAGACAAAGACATCTTTCTAATATCTTCATAGAACACAAAGATTTGAGAACATCCTTCGAGAGTTTTGTTTATTGCCATAACCACATTAATTGCATTCCCTTCGAGCCACACATTGCCAAAGCCACACCTCCTAGCCACATGAAGTTCGTATCTTGCCGCGACCGCTTCTGCCATGGCTGCATTCCAGCTTACCACTATCCTCTTTGCTGTCACCATAACCACTTTGCCATTAGAATCTCGTAAAACTACACCCATACCAATGTACGCCCCATCCATAACGTGAGCATCAACATTCACCTTCACATATCCACTTGGCGACTTTTACCCATGTAGTTGTAGACAAAGGTTGATCTCGAGTAGTAGGGAAAAAGAGAGTTACCTTTTGCTTGTACACTTCGTAATCAGACACCATCTTCAAGAATCTATGAACCGTTGCTTGCAAATTCATAGTTTGCTGGGCATGGACGAACTTATTGCGGCAGAATCAAATAGCCCAGGCTATTGTCATGATTTCTCGCACCTCATGCTTTGTCGATTTACTTGCCCACCATCGCAGCTTTGTCACAAACTCACATGTAGGAGCAGCTCGTATTAGGCTCGGATATGTGATATTCTCCCACACTATGCGTACTGTGTCGCACTCAAACAGAACATGGGTTATGGACTCAACTTCAATCCCACAGCATGAACATAATTCATCTTGTGCAATATGTCTCTTGAACAATACTTCTTTCACAGCCATCTCTCCTCTGCAAGTCTGCCAAACAAAGTGAGATAGTTTAGGAGGTCCATTTAAACCCCACATCATTCTCCACAAATCGGCATTGTCGTGTGCCATGGCTTGTTGTCGACCCAAAATACCCACCCAATATATGGTATTTACTGTGTATACACCATCATTTGTTGGGCTCCAATATCTCTGGTCATTTGCATCATACATAGAGAGATATTTGGAGTATTCTCCCACTACCGCACCCGCCCGCACATTCCACCCCTTCCTAGTGTGATCAATGCACCGCCACGGTGGATATAGCCTCACCGCTTCGGAGTTCGACGGATTGGTGCAGCCGTCATCTCGGGTATCCGCGCCTGCTCCCACACACTACTATTAGTGACATTTCTCACCCTCCACAGAAGCCCCTCAAATAATAGTGCCTTCAAACCCCACAAGCTCCTTCATGAATAGATTGTGTCATACCCCCTTCGCGCCTCAAGAACATTGTCATGTTTAAAATATATGGTTTTCGAAATAGTGTGCAGCAGAGACTTAGTGTATGTCTCTAATCTCCATATCTGCTTGGCGAGAAGAGCTTGATTGAAAACTTTGAAATCCCCGAACCCCATACCACCCATGCTCTTGGGTTTGCAGAGAGAGTCCCAAGATTGGCATTGGATCTTACGCCTCGAGCCATTCAAACCCCACTGAAATCCAGCAATAATAAAGTGTATTTCATCAATTAAATAATATGGTATCCAAAATATACTCATCATGTACGTGGGAATAGCTTGTGGAACAGCTTTGGTAAAAACTTCCTTCACGGGCCTTGATAACATGTTCTCTTTCCATCCCTGTAATTTCTTCCAGATCCTCTCTTTTAGGGAAGCAAAAATGACTTTTTTGACTTACCAATTATTGTAGGAAGACCCGGATACTTCTCATATTTTTCCACTTCCTTTACTCCCAATGTTGTCACAATCTCCTGTCGCCGAGTATTCTCCACACATTTGTTAAAAAAAACATTTCTTTTATCCAAATTGACACTTTAACCAGATGCTTTCTCAAATATACTGATAATATCAATTATCTCCGAGCATTCTCTAACAGTTACTTTTGCAAAAAGTATGCTATCATCGGCAAAAAATAAATGTGACACTCTTGGGGCCCCATTATAATTTTTCGCACCATGTACCCTGTTCTCTTTAGCTGCTTTGGACATCAGAATGGAAAAAGCATCAGCTACAATGAGAAATAAATAATGAGAGATAGGATCACCTTGGCGGAGGCCTCTGGATGGTGTAACGGACCCATAAATTTACCCGGGGCAGGGTTGGTGGGGCGCGAACCCTGTGCCTAAGATTAAAAAGCCCAAAAACATCAACATGTCCAATTTTACTTACAAGAGAGAAAAAGAAAATCCCACTTATTTTGTTCATCTTCTTTACTCATACTCTCAACAATACAGTTCTCATTCCCAAAATTTTCGCACAAGGGCACAATCTAAACTTCTCAAGTATCTAAATTTATTGATTCACAACTAAAACAAAAAACTTACACTCAATTATAATCCCGCAATTTTCGTTCAGTAGTTATTTCTGTTGTCAACTCTTCTACCAATTCCTTATTAAATCAAATCCCTAAATATCGATTGCAGATGACTAAACTCTTAAATAGTCAAGTTTATCTTCAAATTTTAACGGCCATGAATTCTACTATAAATATTCATCGAGTTTATTTGATGTCGAAGAAGAGTATCGGAAGAACAAAAGGCATCTAATAGAACTTGCAAGTCCGCAAGTCACTGCCAAAGAAGAGTAAACGGTGAACAAAAGGTAATTGCTGATATAGTGATTCTAGAGTGAAGAAAGGAGGGGTTCTCCGTTGATGTATGCGACATTTCGATTTCTTAAAAGTAAGATATCATAGATGCCTTTTTTTTGTTTTTTTGTTGCTAATTCCTACAACTGTATTGTTTAACCAATTGTAATTTGACTTTTAATAATTGACAATCAATTGACTAATTGATATGAAATGGAAACTCGTAGAAATTGTCTTATTTAAAGATTTGGGCTTTTGTTTCAATGTTTCTTATAGGAATTTTAATGTACTTTATGCACTGTTTGATAAGTGTAATAAAAATATAATTCGCAAGAATTTTTATTCTTTTGCATACCCTTAATAATAAGTTTTTTACATTACGTGTTAACTAGGGCCCTGATTGTCAGTTCGCCCTATTGGCCACTATATATAATCTCAGAAACGGGGTTGAAAGGAAGGCACGCTTCAAAGGTATAAATTAACTGTTAGATTAATCATATGTATATACATGAGATCTTGTCATTATGGTTTTAATCCGCTGCGTAATATAAATCTAATAGTGGTATTAGAGCCTCTTGTATATAATATATATGATCTGAAAATTTTATATATATGCTTTGATTGAATAATATAAAAGTTGTATATGAATTATGGCATGAATTTATGTATCAATTTTTTTTTTCTTTTAAAGGTTTGAACTTTTTCCTTTATAAATTCGAATTCTTTGTTTAATTTAGAATTTTGATGCATGATTTATGTTAATTGATTGAACATCAAATTAATGCTAACAATTGCTCCGATTTTAATTAAATTGGGTTCATTGGATGAACTTTAGATAAACATTAAAAAATATGATTTTTTTTTTCTAAAATGTTTTACGTTAAATTTGCTGAATTGATTAGTTATTTAATTTTATTTAATTAATTACAAGTTTGTTAAAAGGATAATGATAGTTAATTAACTAATTACCAGGATTAATCAAAATAGAATATCTTATCTTATCTCTATCTTTAAAATAGAATATTGGATATTATGATTTTATTGCTCAACAATAATTTTTTTTGAAATTCAAAACTTAAATTTCTGATTTTTGAAAGCAAAAAAATAAAAATTCTCAAAGTGTTGCACAAGCAGCAAAAAGAAGAGTAAGAAAGGACTTGGTCTTTGTTTCGATGTTAGGCATAGCCTTAGAGGCCTTATCCACAAATTGGGCCAGCCAAAGGCCTTGGAGGCCAATTTTAAGCTAACAACAGCAAGAAGAAGAAGAGTTGAGCTCGTCCTTCTTCCCATGCACGCGGCCCAAAGAAAAGAAAAGGGGAAAGGGAGTTGGGCTCCATTTGAGCTACATGCGAGCATGCCACTTTCTCATCTGTGAGTTTCGGGCTAGGCCACATCTCCACGAGTGTGGGATGGGGTTGGGCCATGTCCAAGGGCTCATATCTTGTAGGCTAAAGAATGAGCTTGGTTCATTTGTTTGTTGTACTATATAGAGAAAGTAACAAGCTTGACTTATTTTTACTTGTCTTTATTAGTTTTTCTTTTGTTTTATTCATTGTTGAGAATATAGAAAATTATAATCTATTAGTTGGACTAATTATGAATATTTTAATTAATTATTTTGGAGCTTCAGAGGCTTATTAGCATAAATATTGGGAACAAAGGTTCATTGAGACATTGGGTGGGCTCAATAACGCTAATGTAAATAAAATAAATTCATGGCCATTAATTCTAGTAAGTTTAATAATTTGGAATTATTACAAGTACAACTTTAATACAATAATTTAGTATTAATATCTTAATTTAATCATGTGGCATGATTAATTAATTTTATTTTGTTATTTGTTTTTCATGTGAGCATGCAATATGTTTTAAAAGGGGCTATTAAAATAAAGCATGATGTAGGCATGTGTTTATCATGTTTTAGCTCACATATTTTGTAGTGATGTTTTGGTTCGAAGAGAGTCGCTAATCAATTTTTAGAAAAAAAATCATAAAACCAAAGAGATGATATTTGAGTACGGGGTGGATTTCCTTACTTATTCAATGAGATATACATGCACATAATTTGATTAATTGCATAAAAAGACAACATGTTAAATGTTGGTTTTTTTAACACATAAGATCTAATTTTGGTGATCACTTAATCAAATCACAAAGCAAACAATAATATATTGGTAATCAGACAATTGCAAATAAAAAGGCATAAAATAATACTCAAAGCATGAGAATAACTATGAAAATAATTATGAGAAGAGTGATTAGAAAGAATGTACAACTATATACAGATTTATGCCATTATATGTGTAGACACATAATCGTGTCTCCCCATTTAAGGGCTTAGGGCCCAATGATGAAACATACTGCGGTCTTAATTGGTCCGACCCAAGGGAAGAGCAGCCTAAAGAGCCAAAGCTATTTTAAAAGTGTTAAATCGTATTTTAAAGCCCACTTAATTATTCATGATAATTAATTGTATTTTGAGCCCAACTCTTTGAAAAAGCCCAATTAATTGTTTAATAATAATTAATTGTTTTGTTTAAATAAAATAAATATTCTCAAAGATATTTTTATAATTAAAATCGGATTTTATCCCGTAAAATCAGATTTATGGAGTTAAAAGATAAAATAAAATATTTAAAACGCGTTTTATAAAAAAAGCTGTCAAAACGTGTCAAAAGCAAGACGGTGCGCTTAGCGCACCAACGTGCGCCGAGCGCTCCCGCCTGCGCCCCAGCACAAAGTAGTGCGCCAAGTGCACAAGACTGCCACATAGACCTGTGTGTCACACATAGTCCTGCGCCGAGCACACTTCTCTGTGCGATGCACTGTCAATTTTATTTTTTTAAAGCGTGTGTCGTGTGGGTATTGATGATTGGTCATGCCACGTCAGGCGCACCAATGTGCGACTGACACGTGTGATTGTGACTCACACAGCCACCTGTGCCTGGCGCAGCTGGTGCGTGAAGCGCAGTTCTGTTTTCCCTATAAATAGGCTTCGCTTTTCCGAATTAAAGGACGATTTTCCATACTACTTTACACTTAAACACTCTACGCATATATTACGAAACTTCTCTACAAAAACTCATACATTCATTCTTTTCAAATCTACATCCACAAACACATTCAAATCTACATACTTTCATACATACACGTTCAGATTTTCAGGCTTCACGATTGCTCGTCCCGAAGGTTGTCAATCTCTCAGACCCAAGCCACGATATTAGCCTGAGGGTCCTTGAATCAATTTATTATTTTTATATTACTAACGATTTCCTGCATGATGTAGATCTTTAATATAAAAATCGTTCCTTTGTACATTCTAATCCTTCTTTCCTTTTTATTTGTTTTTATATATTATACATTGCTTGCATGATTGTCCTGTTTTTATGCTTTCATCACCCACATGTTATTATTGCTAATCAAGATCTAAAGAACTGTTTAATATTAATCAGATAATTTAGACAACTCCGTTAGGGTCCCGGTAATTTTGATTGCATAATAACATATCACTAAAAAATAGTCTTTTATGTGTTTCCTGAACCAACCTTGAGTAAATATTTTTTGGGTGCATGAAAATATTTTGTGGTTATTCTATTGCATAAAAATTGGCATGAATCGATATTTAGTAGAGGTCATCAATGGGCGAACGTGGTTCATTATGACCATATTCGTACCCTCACGCCCGAACTCAATCTGTGGTTCATTGACCATCTATGAAGTCAGGACGAGGAAATCTACATTGGATAAGTCCCTAATTTATCCCTACGGTTTCCCAATATCCAATTAGATTTATGAGTCTTCCTTTAAAGACTTGTTGGCGACTTCGAAAATATTTTCAATAAAACCTTAACAATGGGGTAGTCAAATACGCGCTCACACCGCGTGGGCGAAATAAAAGCATGCCTACAATATGTTAGTATAATAAGAAATAAATGAGAATTGACCCTTAGGAGTCAGGATTTATACCTTTGTCGCCTAGGTCTTACTGTACGAACGTTGGAGGAATCAATCTTTAGCCTTGAAAAAGAGAGTTTTTGAGTGAAGATTCAAAGAAAGGATAAAGAATAAAAATTCTTATTTGAATGTGGTTGAAGAGTTAGAATGTGTTTGAATACGGTTTGTAGAGAGGTTTTTGATGTGTTTTGAGAGAGGTTTTTTGAGTGTTTAGATATGTATATGTAAAGTACGTGAGAAAATACGAGTGAAAATGGGGTATTTATTGTGTAAAATACGACTAGACTTCCGAGAAACAGAAGCCACTGTTAAAAAAATAGAAGCTTGCGCTGCTGACGCAACAAGCACGAGCCTGGCGCATGGGTGTCACGTGCCACGCAACAGCCTCGCTTCTGAAGCAAGGTCGTTGAGCCGAACGCATTGTCCTTGCGTGCAGCTCTAGGCGTGTTTTATTTCGCCTACGCGGTGTACGAGCGTATTACATTTGACTACCCCATTGTAAAGGTTTTATTGAAAATTGTTTTGAAGTCGCCAACAATTCTTTAAAGGAAGAATCATAAACCCAACAATTCTGTAAAGGAAGAATCATATGGGAAATCGTAGGGACAAACTATGGGACTTATCCAATGTAGATTTCCCCGTCTAGACTCCATAGATGGTCAAAATGAACCAAAGATTGAATTCGGGGGTGAGGGTACGAACACGGTCATAATGAACCATATTCGCCCATTGCTGGCCTCTAGTTAATATCGATTTATGTCAATGTTTATGCAAAAGAATAACCAAACAATGTTTTAAGCACCCTAAAAATATTTAGTCTAGGTTGGTTCAGGAAACACATAAAAAGACTATTTTTTAGTGATATGTTATTTAGCAATCAATTTACAGGGAACCTAGCAGGTTGTCCAAATTAATCTGATTAATATTAGAACAGTTCTTTAGGTCTTTGATTAGCAAAAAAATAACATGTGGGTGATAAAAAGCAATAAAGCAGGACAATAATATAATATGCATAGAATAATCAGGCAAGCATATAATAATGTATGAAAGTAAATAATAATAATATGAATATAAAATAAAGTATAGAAAAGGGATTAGAATGTACAAAGGTACGATTTTTATATTAAAGATCTACATCATGAAAGAAACAATAAGTAACTTCAATATAAAAATAGGGAATTTATTTAAGGACACTAGTAGAATAATTGCTTATTGCTGCGGTGGTATTGCTGCGGTTTTACCCATACGCAGCAATATATCACGTAAAAATAAAAGGTAAATTATAAAATAACCATATTGCTGCGGTTTTTACAGAAAACCGCAGCAATATAGTTCCAACGGAATTTTTTTGAAAAAAGTTGACTATTTGACCAACCATATTGCTGCGGTTTCTACTGAAAACCGCAGCAATATATTTCCAACGATTTTTTTTTGAAAAAAGTGGACTATTTGACCAGATCTAGCGGAAACATATTGCTGCGATTTTCAGTAGAAACCGCAGCAATATATTAAAATAATATTAAAAAAATAATTTTTTATTAATATTTGAACATATTGCTGCGGTTCATACAAAAAACCGCAGCAATAGATTGTTTTAAATTTAAAAAAACGCGCGGCCCAATTAGGGTTGTCCCCTGTGTCTTTGTTCGAGTTCCTCTTTCCTTTTAACAGTCATCCGTTTTGTTCCTCTCCATCCCCTCTCTCTCCTCACTCTCTCTCCTCTCTCTCCTCACACTCTCTCTCCTCTCTCTCCTCACACTCTCTCTCCTTCGACCAACGCACAACATCTTCGCACAACATCTTCGCACCACATCCTTCGCCTGCTGTGTTTCTTCTTCGCACCACATCTTCAACTGCTAGGCGTTGGCGCTCGATCTCGCACGTCTCCGTCGCCCAGCAAACCTCCATGGCGGTGGATTTTGATTTCAATATTTTACATCAGTTTAGTAAATCTGTTTTTTTCCCTTTTTTTCGTTTTTCTTTTCGTTTTTTTTGTAGATCTTTTTTTCCTTTTTCTTTTTGTTTTTTAGTTGATCTTTTTTTTTTCCGGTTTTATGTTCGTTTTTCTTTTCGTTTTTTTGTAGATCTATTTAGTTGATGTTAGTAGATCTCGTTTTTTTTCGTTTTTATTTTCGTTTTTTTAGATCTTTTTGTAGATCTTTTTTTCGTTTTTCTTTTCGTTTTTTTCCGTTTTCTTTTTTCCATTTTTTGGTTTTTCTATTCGGTTTTTAGTATTTTTTTTTTTCGGTTTTATTTTAGTTTTTCTTATCTTTTTTTTGTAGATTTGTTTAGTTGATGATTGGAGATCTTGTTTTTTTTTCGTTTTTCTTTTCGTTTTTTTAGATCTGGTTGTAGATATTTTTTTCGTTTTTCATTTCGTTTTTTTCTTCCATTTTTTTTTCGTTTTTCTTTTCGTTTTTTTTTAGATTTGTTTAGTAGATGTTTGTAGATCTGATGCTTAAATGCGATATTGAGTGTAAGAATATGGTTCTATATAATATATGAGTATAATGATGTAAGTTTGTGTTTTATTTAAGTGTTTTTTTAGCACTCTCTCTCATTGTATATAAATATCGAAAAAAAAAAAAAATTTAGCTGTAGTACCTATTGCTGCGGTTTTTACCCAAAACCGCAGCAATAAGCTTTAATTTTTTAAAAAATAAAAAATAAACCTATTGCTACGGTTTTGGATAGAAACCGCAGCAATATCTTGGTCTATTGTTGCGGTTAAAAACCGCAGCAATAGGTTAATTACCTATTGCTGCGCCCTTAATTGCTGCGCGGCCAAAATCGCCGCAATAGGCCACTTAATGACCGCAACAATAAGCAATTATTCTACTAGTGGGACCCTCAAGATTATACCGTGGCTTGGGTCTGCGAGATTGACAACCTTCGGGACGAGCAATCGTGAAGCCTGGAAATCTGAATGTATGAAAGTATGTAGATTTGAATGTGTTTATGTTTGAAAGTATGAGTTTTGTAGGGAATTTTTGATGTTCCTAGAGAGGTTCGTAACGTATTCGTCGAGTTCGAAATGTGTTAATGTGAAAAATCCGTTCTGAAATATGTACGGAAATCAGGCCTATTTATAGGGAAAATGACACTGCGCCTGGCGCAGGCTGACGTGTCAAGCGCATGACGCGGCATGCCTAGTAGAAAGCGTACACGTGGTACGCGCTTTGAAAAAGATAAGAAAGAAAAAGATGCGTCTCGCACAGAGAAGTGCGCTTGGCACAAGACTCTATATGACACATAAGTCTACGTGGCAGTTTTGTGCGCTTGGCGCAGGCCTGTGCGCTCAGCACAGGCAGGTGCGCTCAGCACACGTTGGTGCGCTCAGCGCACTACCTTGTTTTTGACACGTTTTGACAGTTTTTTTTTTATAAAAACGCGTTTTAAAGCTTTTATTTTATCTTTTAACTCCGGAAATCTGATTTTACGGGATAAAATCCGATTATGAAACTATTTGTTTTATTTTAATAAAATAATTAATAATTATTAAATAATTAATTGTGCTTTTCAAAGGATTGGGCTCAAAATACAATTAATTATCATGAATAATTAATTGGGCTTCAAAATAGGACTTTAACACTTTTTCGAAATAGTTTTGGGATGGCTCTTCAGACTACTCTGCCCTTGGGCCGGACCAATTAAGACCACGATATGTTTCATCATCGGATCCTTAAATGGGGAGACACGATTATGTGTCTACAGAAGTCCCCACTTTGACTGAGGTTCAGGAAACCAAAAGTCAAAGTATACGGTGTCGGGACGAAGAACGATGCTAAACGCTCTGCAGTTTAGAACTGATTTATATACGCCGGTCTCTGCACAATAATATTAGTATGCAGGACAATAACTACAAGCAATCTGATTACCTGTAGGGAAATATGTTAGCAGATAGGTGCAAACAACTCAGATAAAGCACATAATGATGCAAAGATGTAAACTTAGACTCTCTAAAGATGCATGAGACGCTATGTAAGGATTAAGGTTATGCAAAGATAAGAAAGATGACACGTCATGCAAGGTCAGGGTTATGCAAGACTAGAATGTATGAAATGCAATGCAAGATCAGGGTTTTGCAAGGCTAGGAGATCTAGATATGTAGAGAAATAGAATGATCATAAATGGATAGAATGATTTTCGTAAATTGTTTTTAGTAAATAATCGGGGTCCGTTAATGAGATCCGCAAATTACAACTCTTCGGGAGTTTGATTTGGTTTGGAGGAACCACCACATATATAGGAAGCCCCACTTTGGGTAAGCTTGTCTTGATTTGGCATGTACTTGATCTGATATTGTAATGTAGTTGATCAGTCTTAAACTTTGAAAGTTGTTACTGGGGATTCTTCTTTGGGAAGTTGATACACGCAAAGTCAAATATCGCCAAAAACCATGGAATTGTCGTAGAGTCCTTCAGGGAAAAGGAGAGCTTGGGATTGAAAAATAAAAGGTTAATTTGTGACTTAAATAAATGTAGGTGGGAAAAGGCTTTAACGAAGCTAGGTTCATACTCGAGTCTATGTCGGGATCTGGAAAGAGATTATGCTCCTAAACTCTAGAAAATCAAATCATTAGACCATGACTAATTTATTTTTATTGAAGCGGTCGGACCTCAAGATGAGGATTCCTACGTATCCTGGCGGAATCAGACCATTCGTAGTTCTGGATCTGATTTGTGCCCTAACTTTTGCCTAGGCCGCCTTTTCGGGTCTTCAACCTAGCGGACTTGGACATACCTTGAAAAAAGAGTTAGGGTTGATGAAAGGTTGAAAGGTTTAAGGCTTGAGGTTTTAATGAAGGTTTAAGGCTTGAGGTTTAAGGTAAGGATCATGGATTTAGATTATATAGGCTAAAGTTTTGATGGATTGAAGGATTTGAAACAAGGGGTAGAACTTGTGTGCAAGCCCCCTAGCTTGACTTTTTATTTATTTGCCTTTGGCTTTTTCTTTTTTGTATTTCTTTTCTTTTTCTTTTGTGCGTTTTCTTTTGCTTTTGCTTTTTTTTTCGCACTTTAAATTTAATCATTTTTGCCTGGCATTGAATTTATTTTTATGTAGTAAGGCTTGCACACAAGCTATTGGTTTAGGATATTGGAAGGCTTGGAGGTTATTTGCGGAGCTTTGATTTTGAAAGGTTATTTGGCTAATGATGGTTTATGGATGATGGAGGGAGAGGGGAATAACTCCTGATCCAAAGTATACCCTTTTTTCATTTTTCTTTATTCTCAGATTTTTTTTTAATTAATCAAAGTCATTAGGTGATTTAAGTTTCATCATCGAACTCGAAGCATAAATGATGGAGAAAGGCCAATGAAAAATAAAAATAAAGATGAAATGAAATGAAAATGGAAATGGAAAGGCTATAATAGATGAAGTCCTATAGTGACATAGACTCGATGGGAAAGGACCTAAATGGCTTAGGGTAAGGACTATCTGACTCATCCTAGGAAACCAAAAACAAAAGACTAAGCATGTTAAATTATTGATGCACTACGCAAAAGGTTTGTTGATTCTCGTTGTAGCAAGTATTATAAGTCTATTGTCATCGATCATGTTTCGCGAGCGCATTGATGATATTCGACACTAGATATCGGATGTCATTTTTATGTTGGAATTCGCGGTAGAAATGTAGGTTGCACCTTTTGAATTTTCTATTAGGTGCAGGGTTCAGAGTTGACCCTATGAAAGTGATCGCGCCTCTAATGTGAAGGCGGTAGACCCTATGGAAGTGATGGCGCCTCTATTGTGAAGGCGGTCAAAGTAATATTCATGACTCTAAATGAAGTCGGGGTGGTGATAGTGCGATTGATGAGCTTTAGAGTAGGCTCACTTTTTTTGTTGCTCCATTAGTTGCTCCTAAGTTATAATCTCTCGACCGGTCATGAACAAAATCGAGTGGACCTCATGAATTTTAAGAAATAATGTTTTCGAAACGAGAAATGGAGGTGAGAAATGGGAATAAGAAATGAAAATGGAAATGATTAGAGATGGGTATGATTTTGTACTTAGTATGGGATTGACCATGATGGAGTTATGGGCCTAACTAAATGCACATGCAGACATGGAATGGACTGGACTATGCAAGCAGACTGAA
Organism: Beta corolliflora; assembly: GCA_947648045.1. Lineage (NCBI taxonomy): Eukaryota > Viridiplantae > Streptophyta > Magnoliopsida > Caryophyllales > Amaranthaceae > Beta > Beta corolliflora. The sequence continues at coordinate 25,652 of CANSZD010001918.1, forward strand.
TGATTGGACTTTGCTGAGTACTAGACTTTGCACTTACAATAAGCAGACTAGACTCAAAGCAGGGTAGACAAATAAAGGTGGTTAGACTTAGGGGATGAACTTTTATAGTCCGAAGACATAAATTTTATAGTCCAAAGACTGACTAGGGTTTACATATAATGCAAACTAGACCTAGGGAAATTTTATATTCCTAAGACTGAACTTATATAATGCAAACTAGACGTAGGGAAATTTTATAGTCCTAAGACTGACTTTTATAGCCCGAAGACTGACTAGGGTTTACATGTAATGCAAACTAGACCTAGGGAAGTTTTATAGTCCTAAGACTGACTTTTATAGTCCGAAGACTGACTAGGGTTCACATATAATGCAAACTAGACCTAGGGAAAATTTATAGTCCTAAGACTGACTTTTATAGTCCTAAGACTGACTAGGGTTTACATATAATGCAAACTAGACCTAGGGAAATTTTATAGTCCTAAGACTGACTTTTATAGTCCGAAGACTGACAAGGGTTTACATATAATGCAAACTAGACCTAGGGAATTTTTATAGTCCTAAGACTGACTTTTATAGTCCAGAGACTGACTAGGGTTTACATATAATGCAAACTAGACCTAGGGAATGAACTGGGCCTAAATGGACCTAAGATTTGGATTGGACTAGACTGACTTAGATTGGAATGGAATAGGAATAGACTTGGACTAGACTTCACATAAAAATGCAAATGGGCCTAGATTTTGATATGAACTAGACTTATATGGGCCTAAGATCGACTCTAATGCTAGCGAATGTATGGACTGAAATGCACATGGGCCTAAATGAATGCAAAATGGACTCTAATGCATATGGGCCTGGAATGAATCCAAATGGATTGAATGGAGTTGTTTGGATTGGGCTTAGAATTTCCAAAATTCATTTTTTTTTAAAGGAACCCCTTGTATTTATCTTTAGTTAGGAAAAGATGATGGATTAATTTTGAAAATGTTTTTGTAAATGTCGTGTATGATGGTGTTTAGTAAATGCTTTTGAAAAAGAGTAGAATAGAAGAGGGTGATGTTTTTGAAATTGGTTGAAGATGGTAAGGTAGGATTGATATGGAAGATTAGGTCGAAGGAATAGCAGGGAGAAGGTAGACATGTATGACAATTCTAACTCTACCATGACCTTTTTTCTAGATGAATTTTTTTTAGGACAGACTTGGCCTTGCATGAAAAGACTGATTTTTTTTAATTAGGTGAGACCTTTGATTAGTCCATGTACTATGCGAATGCAGACAGACAAACATAGGACTGAACATAGGATCGACCATTATGACGACTAAATCGATGAAAAGCGTGCGATGCACAGACTGCATGCCGCGCAGCATTGCTGCGCGCGGCGCACAGCCGCGCGTCTGGCGCGGGAGTCACTACAAGAAAAAGCTAAAATAACTACCGCTTCACAGCGACGGTCTAGAAAACGGTCGGTGATTCAAAATATAGCGACCGCTTCAAGCAGACGGTGGTCACCGACTGTTTATAATGAATAGAACGACGGCTTAACCGTCGCTGATTATCAGCCGACGGTTTTGAGCCGTCGTTGTTGAGGTTAATGTAAAACTGAATTTTTTTTACCTTAGGCGACGGTCTTAAACCGTCGCTGATGTCGAGGGGGGGTTAAATTAATTTGCCTCTTCCAGTCGGGTTTTTTTCGTAAAATTAAAAGTGAGAAGTTGTATTCCCTCCAACCAACGAACGCCGACGAAACCGCCTCCCTCCAAACAACGGACGCCGGACGAAGCTTCGCCGCCTGCCTTCTTCGCCGCCGGTGAGCTTCAATTTATTGTATTTTTATTTTTTTTTCTCATGAAACCAAACCCTAAAAGTTGGGATTTTGGGATGTAGGTGGCGAAAACCACCGTTGGCCGCCGGAAAATCGTGACTAAATCCAAATCTTTGTCCTCTCGCCGCCGGTAATACCTAAATCTAGCCTATTTAATAATTTTTTTTTGAATTTTGGCCACTCACTCCAAATCTTTCTCATCCCCCCAACTTTGGCAATGTAGGTCGGCAAACACCACGGCCCGACTGCCGTCCGCCTGTGCCGAACCCCTGCCGCCTCTAGGTACTCTTTAATTTTTAAATTCTTTAATTTTAATAGTAAATTTAGTTTATATGGTTAATTGCTTAATTTTATGTATATATTTTACTAAATGCTTAAAGGTTACCGTTTAATAATTGATTTTCTACATGATGTAGGATTACGTAGCATTTTGGTGTTTCTCTTTGGCTTAATTGTAAGGTTAGTAGCAATTTTTTACCATATTTTGTCTTCAATTTATATTGTTTTTGTTCATGTAAATTCTATATTTTAATTTTTGTGTAAGTTTTTCATCATGAAATATAATGTCAATTTATCACAATAGTTTTTATAGTGGTTCGTTTGTTAAAGGTTATAAAAGTTAAAAACTATATAATTATCACAATAATTTATTTATTGCACATTCCTTTATTTAGTTTACACTATTTAAATTGTTTATATTGTTTTTGACATATTGGTTTTCGTGGAAATAGTTTAGATGATGTTATAAATTTAATTTAAGTGTTTAAATAAATATGTTTGCATCATCATGTGCCTAGATACCCGTTCAAAGTATACTCATTAGGAGTATATCTTGAATAGTCCTCGATTGGGACTGTTCTTCGACGTTTGACCTCACTTAGGTGGTGAATGTATGCCTTTTGTTCTATTCTATGTAATTTCCGGTGATGTTGTTTTTCTATGTTGTTCTCTGGGTACATATGTAAGCTTTTACGAAGCTCACATTATGTACTTGGAGAACTCATGGGAAATCTTGCCGCGAATTTACGTAGAAGCGAATAGTTGGCATACATTCACTAGTGGGGTTAGACGTCGAAGAATGGGTTAGGTTGGAGTGATAAGGACCTTTGGACATCATTTTAGGCCCTATATGTATTTCACACAAATGTTTTAATTGTACGTATGATGGTTGTTAATGAGTATTGTGATTGAAATGGTTTAGAATTGTAGAATTGGTCACCATGAAACGGAAGGAGCGTTGGTGGATGTATGATAGATATGACAATGTGCGTAACTTTAGGCCCGAGTTCTTGAGGGGGGTTGATGAATTCATTGACTTTTGCAAAGTAAATCCCGAAAACCCAGGTAAGGATGAAGTTAGATGTCCGTGTCCGAAATGCAAGAACAGACGTATGCATGACGCCGACACGGTTAAAGTGCATTTGTATAGCAAGGGCTTTATACCTGAATACTACGGTTGGTATTCTCATGGTGAAGAGTTACCTCAACCCGCACAAGAGCTATCTAATCCATACCGTGAAATGGTTTTCGATGCTCTTGGGAATAACCCGGAACCGTCCACTGTTGAAGAGCCTAGTGGAATGGAGGAGGAGCCTAATCCTCAAGCAAAGGTGTTTCTTGACCAATTAAAGGCTTCTGAGGAACCGTTGTACGACGGGAGCTCCATGTCTGTGTTGGAAATGGCATCTAGAATAGTATCTTTGAAGTGTGAGTACAATTTGCCACATAGGTGTGTTGATGCTTTTGCTTCATTAATGAAAGAAGCAATACCTAACAACAACAACATGAGTAACATATTTTACGATACGAAGAAGATCTTGGAGGGATTAGAGCTTCCCCACGAGAAGATTCATGCTTGCCCCAAAGGTTGTATTTTATTTTGGAGAACTCGATGCACACTTGGACGGATGTAGAGTGTGCGATAGCGGCAGATACAAGAGGACTTCTAAGGGGTCTTTAGTTCCAATGAAAGTTTCGATTTATTTCCCAATCACACCGAGATTGCGAGAGGTTGTATGCAACAAAGAACGTTGCTGAAGAAATGACATGGCATGCCAAAAATCCAAGAGTCGAAGACAAAATGGCTCACCCTAGCGACAGTGAAGCTTGGAAGCATTTGGATAGATCCTTTGGCGAATTTGCATCTGAGCCTAGGAATGTTCGGCTCGATTTGTGTACCGATGGGTTTGGTCCACATGGAAAGTTTGGGGGTCAATATTCATGTTGGCCGGTCATCTTAACCCCGTACAACTTGCCGCCATCGATGTGCATGAAAAAACCCTTCATGTTCCTTTCGTTGCTCGTTCCTGGTCCTAAAAATCCGAAGGGAAACTTGGATGTGTACATGCAACCCTTAATCGAGGAATTGAAGCAATTATGGGATGTTGGAGCAACTACTTATGACATTTCTAGGAAACAAAATTTCAATATGCGTGCCGCCATTCTTTGGACAATAAATGATTTTCCTGCTTATGGTATGCTATCTGGCTGGTCTACCGCTGGGAAAAAGGCTTGTCCTTATTGTATGGATAAATCCAAAGCTTTTTGGCTCGAGCATGGGGGTAAAGTTTCTTGGTTTTAATTGTCACCGTCAATTCCTTCCTCAAGATCATCCTTTTCATAAAAACAAAGTAGCTTTTTGCAGAAATAAGGTTGAAAAAGGGTCTCCACCACACATCATGTCTGGGGAAGAGTTGTGGTCATGTGTTAAAGACTTGCCAAAGGCTACAGATGGACCAGAAGCACTTAACGCTTTGAAAAAGCTGAAAAATGGGTGGTTCAAACAAAGCTGTCTTTGGGAGCTCCCATACTGGAAAAATCTGCATCTTCGTCACAACCTTGACGTCATGCACATTGAGAAAAACTTCTTCGACCAACTCATTCACACAGTTATGGATATGAAAAAACACACAGCAGACACCGTTGCATCTAGAAAAGACATTGCTAAATTGTGCAAAAGGCCTCAACTTCATGTCACCAAGGATGCGAACGGAAAAGAAACTCCACCAAAAGCACCTTTCGCACTTGACAAGTCCCAAAGGAAAGTATTATGCAACTGGGTCAGAGATTTGAAATTTCCCGATGGTTATGCTTCCGACTTAACAAGATGTGTGGACATGCAGTCCGTAAGCCGCACAGTATGAAAAGCCATGGCTTGTCATGTCTTCATGGAAAGATTATTGCCGATTGCATTAAAGGAGTTGCTTCCGGTTCATGTGTGGAAAGTTATTCTTCGAGATTAGCCTCTTTTTCCGTGATTTGTGTTGCTCCACCATCACAGTAAGTGACATGGAAAGATTGGAAAAGGACATAGCCGAGATCCTTTGTAAACTCGAAAAGATTTTCCCACCATCATTCTTCAATTCCTTGGAACACTTACCAGTTCACCTTCCACGCGAAGCTAGGCTATGTGGTCCCGTGCAATACCGTTGGATGTATCCCTTTGAAAGGTACCTTATCCTTCATTTTCATATATCCTTTTTTATTGTTCTTCGCAATTGTGTAACTCTTTTTATAACCACCTTATTAGGTTCCTCAATCATTTGAAACGCAAAATTGGTAACAAGGCTCGTGTGGAGGGTTCTATTTGTAATGCGTACTTGTGTGAAGAGATTGCAAACTTCTGTTCAAACTACTTTCAACTAAATGGGCTCCTGAGTTAGATGGCCTAGTGAGGAAGGATTACAAGAAAAAAGCTTCATCTCGTCTGAGAGACTTGCGATACTGGGTGCTTAAGAAAGCCAAAGAAAGGCCAAAATGGTTGGGGGAGACGATCTACGAAGACATGAAGAAGAGAAGTGAAGAGCCCACATTTCGGGAAAAATCTGAAATGGCGAAGAAGAACCGAAGAGGTGGCTCCCTGTCTAATCCAATTGAGCCGTCACACTTTCAGGGTTCTATTTCGGTGGCACAGCATGCTAGAAAGATGGTAAAAATGTTTCATATCTACTACTTAGTGTAATTTACATGACATTTTCGGTATGAGTATAAAAAATGACCTTTGTTCAACAATGTGTATAGGCAGAGAGTAGAGGAGGAGTACTCCCTACCGCTCCCGAGTTGTTCTTGAAGACTCATTTTAAGACTGTTCCTAGAAAAGGAGAAATTCCAGCAAACAAGAAAGCAAAGCAAATCTCGGTACATACTTCTAAACATATATTTATAAGTAGTTTTGATTGAAAATACACCTTAAAAATATATTTTAGGCCATTTACTTGAAAATGAATGAATATGAGTAGTTTGATGTTAGTTTAAGTTATAAACACCTCAAACATCATATATATAGTTAGTTTAATGTAATTGTAAGTTGTTTTGATTGAAAATACACAATATAGGCAAGTTAGAACCAAATATAGGCCTTTTGAGGCCATTTTGGGCCATTTACTTGAAAATGAATGAATATGAGTAGTTTGATGTTAGTTTAAGTTATAAACACCTCAAACATCATATATATAGTTAGTTTAATGTAATTGCAAGTTGTTTTGATTGAAAATACACAATATAGGCAAGTTAGAACCAAATATAAGCCTTTTGAGGCCATTTTAGGTCATTTACTTGAAAATGAATGAATATGAGTAGTTTGATGTTAGTTTAAGTTATAAACACCTCAAACATCATATATATAGTTAGTTTAATGTAATTGTAAGTTGTTTTGATTGAAAATACACAATATAGGCAAGTTAGAACCAAATATAGGCCTTTTGAGGCCATTTTGGGCCATTTACTTGAAAATGAATGAATATGAGTAGTTTGATGTTAGTTTAAGTTATAAACACCTCAAACATCATATATATAGTTAGTTTAATGTAATTGTAAGTTGTTTTGATTGAAAATACACAATATAGGCAAGTTAGAACCAAATATAGGCCTTTTGAGGCCATTTTGGGCCATTTACTTGAAAATGAATGAATATGAGTAGTTTGATGTTAGTTTAAGTTATAAACACCTCAAACATCATATATATATATAGTTAGTTTAATGTAATTGTAAGTTGTTTTGATTGAAAATACACAATATAGGCAAGTTAGAACCAAATATAGGCCTCTTGAGGCCATTTTAGGCCATTTACTTGAAAATGAATGAATATGAGTAGTTTGATATTAGTTTAAGTTATAAACACCTCAAACATCATATATATAGTTAGTTTAATGTATTTATAAGTTGTTTTTATTGAAAATACACAATATAGGCAAGTTAGAACCAAATATAGGCCTTTTGAGGTCATTTTGGGCCATGTACTTGAAAATGAATGAATATGAGTAGTTTGATGTTAGTTTAAGTTATAAACACCTCAAACATCATATATATAGTTAGTTTAATGTAATTGTAAGTTGTTTTGATTGAAAATACACAATATAGGCAAGTTAGAACCAAATATACGCTATTTTGGCCACTTTATATTACTTGAATATGAGTATATTTAACCAAATGCAGGAGACATACAATAAGAAGCTGGATCATTGTACCACTCAGGGGTCATAGTCGAACCCTGATCTGTTGTATTGGGAGACAGTTGGGGGGAGGAACAGAGGAAAAGTTCAGGGGTTGGGTCAGGGAGATCATTTGTACTACAAGTCTTCATCAGGGCGAGGAGATGGCGGCTCTTCACAACCATATGAGCCGTCCATTTTTTCTCAGATTGAAGCGCAGGTGGAGGCAAAGGTCGCTGCACGGATGGAAGAGGTGGAGGCAATGGTCGCAGCTCGGGTGGAAGCGTCAAGTCGGGCCCTCGTAGAGGAAATGATGAGGAACATGTCTAGTTTCGGCCACATGTTCTCAGGTTGCAACCCAGGCTTCCCTCCACAACGCAGACCAGAAGATGACCCAGGGTTTGGTGGTGGCGGTAGTGCTACAGAGACACCCTTGACAATGTAGTTTTTTTGGTTTTGGCAACTAGGTAACTAACTTATAGTTGGATATAGTTAGTCTAACTATATGCATTTAGTGTCAATATTTATCGGTATCTCGCTTTGTTTCTAGATGTGTCGGGTTATTTTTTTTGGAACCCGACTTCTACTTTATTTTCCGACACCGGGATCTATTTTGCGTACATATATTTAATCTAGGTAGTTTGTCTAACTATAGACATTTAGTGTCTATATTTATCGGCATCTAGCTTATTAGTTTCTAGCTTTGTCGATATATATTTTTTGTAAACACCGACTTCTACTTTATTTCCCGACATCGGGATCTATTTTGTGTACATAATTGTAATCTATTTCATGTAATTATACAAGTATCTATGCAAATTGTAATATATATCAAAAAAGCATATTTTTGTAATTGAAAAAATTGAATGCGATGGAGGAACAGCTTTAGTGTGGTATATTTAGGTGCAGTTGTGCAGGTACAGGTTTAATTATAATTAAGAACAATAATATTCTAAATAATATTATTTTAAAACAACAACGACGGCTAAAAATTAAATCAACGACGACTAGGCAGTCGCTGTAAGGTACTCTATGCAGCCATGGACTTCAATTTCAACGACTGCTATAATATAACAGCGACGGTTATTCACAGACGTTGAATCAGCGAAATCAACGACGGTTCCAAACAGTCGGTGACACAACGACGGTTTAAAACAGTCGCTGGAAAACCGACGGTTAACAACGGTCGGTGAAACAGCGACGGTTTTAAACCGTCGCTGAGTCACCGTCTGTTTAAAACAGTCGTTGGCGTGGAGTCAACGTCGGTTTTCGTAAACGGTCGCTGATTATCAGTAAACCGTCGTTGATGTTTTCACCGACGGCTTGACGGTTGTTGATTCCAATATCAGCGACCACCCTTCCAACGACTGCATATCAACGACTGCTAGATGTCGTTGATATTTTAGCGACGGTTTTGTTTTGATCAACGACGGCTTTTAGCCATCGTTGATTGCCACTTTTCTTGTAGTGAGTGGTGTGCCGGGCGCAACATAATGCGCTTGGCGCACTACTCCCCGACACGTTTTTCGGGGATTTAGGCGACGTATTGGTCGATTGACGAATTTTCTATTGTTTGTTAGACGCGATTTTAGACGCAACGAATAACAACGATTTTGACAAAATAATAGTAGGCAGAAATTGCAATCACAAAGCAAATGTCATATAACATGGATGCAAAAGTTCCAACCTAAAGTCAAGTTTTATGTTCAACTATTGGTCAGGTTTAGGTTCAGTCTAAAAGGGTTCATGACTAAGAGATTGATCCCACGCTTCGTACCTTTGCTTAAAGAAGTGGCCACGTGTAAGACGCACTCCAGTTCTCAAGTCAGGAACAAGAGAACAATGCCATAGTTGGCTAGGTTTGCTTATGACTAAGATCCAACACTATCGCTCAGGAAGCTTTTTGGAAGGACAAAGCGCAAACCCCCCGGGGGTGATCTCACACATAGAACATGTGCTAATGAAGCAAGGTAGATTGTCCTTATGGTGGCTGAAGCAATAGCCATGCATATGCAAAACTGTAATGTCATTCTAATGCATAAAAAGAGTATGAATCGTATTTTTCGAGTTTCACCCACTCATAAAAAATTAATTTTTTAAAATCCTCCCTAGTGGAGTCACCAAATTGTAGGCGTGTTTTTATTTCGCCTACGCGGTGTGAGCGCGTATTAGATTTGACTACCCCATTGTAAAGGTTTTATTGAAAATTATTTTGAAGTCGCCAACAATTCTTTAAAGGAAGAATTATAAACCTAATTGGATATGGGAAACCGTAGGGACAAACTGTGGGACTTATGCAATGTAGATTTCCCCGTCTAGACTCTATAGATGGTCAAAATGGAACCAAAAATTAAATGTCTAATTGAGATATGGGAAACCGTAGGGACAAACTGTGGGACTTTAAATACGGTCTGCATATTGTTAACCATTTTGTAATTTTGTCCTTTTAATTAAATTAAAAATTTTAAAGATTTGTAAGGAGATTGCTTTGAAGAAGGACAAGATCTAGTTTTAAGTAAAGATCAAGTTTTTAGGGCCATATTAACACTCTTTAATATTTGATGCATTGAGATATTTCTCTTATGATTTATGATATAAATGCATGCTATCAAGTATATATGTTGTTTAATTTCAAGAGTTCACTTAATAATTCAAACTAACATAGTAAACTAAGTCCCACTAAATAATGAGCTTAAAGTTTGCCTTCCCAAATGTGGCATGAAGAAGAACATGCCACCTCCTGAAAGCAAATGCTTCTATTGTACTGAAATTGATCATGGCAAAAGAGACTGTCCCAAGTATCTAGATGACAAGAAGAACAGATGTGTTACTTCTTCTTCAGGTACTTATGTTATAAAATGTATTTTTTGCAATCTCTATTTCATGAGTACTATTATTTGTGGTTTATAGGTAAGGAAAAATACTATCATGAAAAAAAATATTTCTATGTTTTCTCTCTCAGCGTATGTTAGACCTCTCGTCTAGATTGCGCTGACGCCATGGCAAGAGGGAGAGCTAGGAAGAGTGCTCAGAAAGGCAAAGGCAAGAGTAAAGGTTCGTCATCTTCTTCAGGGAAGAAAACGAAATCGGTCGATGAAGTTACAGGGGTGGCTCCAATTAAGATTCCGAGTGTGATTCGCGAACAGGAGGAGTTAATGGAAACAGAAATTGAGGAAATCACTGTGATTCCGCCAGCGCCGACATTGGAGGAACGCATTCAACATACAGCGGAGAAGGCTATTTTCTCAGAATGGCTCAACGTAATGAAGAGTGGTGCAAAGGAACCGGCAACAGCAAGACGAATGTCGTGGGCTGATGATGTTGACAATGTTCAGGTAACTAATAACTCTCCTATTGTTACAATTGATTCTGATGACATACAAGAGGAGGTAGAATACTGGTCTTCGGCGGTGATTTGCTATGTTTTAGGTGCTAACCCACCACTGAATGTCATGGATGGTTACTTTAGAAGAATTTGGGGAATGTTGGGGATTGACAAAATTGCTATGGTTGGGAGAGGGATTTTTCTGGTTAGATTCGATAATGTTGAAGCTAGTTTGAAGGTGACTACTGAGGGTTTTCAATTCTTTGATCAAAAACCTCTCATTACAAGGATGTGGGATCCTGACATGCCTATTGAGCAAACGAATGTTAAATCTGTTCCAATATGGATTAAACTGCCTGGATTAGCAATTAAATATTGGGGAGAGAGAAGTCTGTTTAAGATTGTTGGCTTAGTTGGTAAACCTCGTGAAAATGGACCAAGCTACGAAAGCTAGGGGACGGATTGAATTATGCTAGAATACTTGGTAGAGGTTCAAATGAAGCAGGAGTTGCCTGAGGTTATTAGCTTCTGCAATGAGCATGGGGTTATGGTGGAACAGAGAATTGAATATGAGTGGAGGCCCATTGTTTGTAAGAAATGTTATGGATTGGGGCATATTGAAGAAGACTGTAGGAAGGGTGCTGGTAGGAGGATATGGGTGCCCAAGCAGAAAAGGGTTGTAGACCAGGAAGGATTTCAGCAAGTGGGTACTCGAAAAACTGTGCAGCAACCAGAGAAGATGGAACCTGTACAGCAACCAGTAGAGAATGTGGTGCTTGTGCATAACCCTTTTAATGCACTTCTTGAGGATGCTGAGGATAATAGCAAGGAGGATGAACTTCGTGTCGCAGATGTGGAGGTTTCTGGTACTTTTGTAGACAGGGAGATTGACAAGCAAGTGAATATGGAAGGTGGTGTGACTGGGCAGGGGCTGGTAACCCCTTTGCCTAATGGATAATATCCTAGCATGGAACGTAAGAGGGCTGAACAGCTGTATCAAACAACAAGAAATGAAGAAGTTCATTCTCTCTCACAATATTAAACTGTTCAGCCTTCTTGAAACTAGGGTGAAGACTCACAACATGGGAAAAGTTTATTTAAGCTTATGCCCGAAGTGGTGCTTCACCCATAATAATTCTCATCATGAGAATGGAAGAATAATTGTGGGATGGTGGCCTGGTGCATTTCAGGTGAACATATTGGCTATGTCTAGCCAGTACATTCATTGTGCAATCAGTCCAAGTCAAGGGACTACTGAATTTTGGTGCACCTTTGTTTATGGTTTTAATGATCATCACAGCAGGAATGAGTTATGGACAGGCTTAAAGGAGATAGCAACTAAGTGCAGAGGGCCTTGGGTTTTACTGGGGGACTTTAATGCTTTGTCAAGTGTTGAGGACAGACTGAGGAATACTATGAGGCAAGCTGAGATTAGACCAATGCTCGAATGTATCAATGAGTGTGGATTGGTTGATGTGAAAGCTAGTGGTCGTCATTATACCTGGACAAATAAGCAGGAGGGTGATGCTAGAGTTTTCTCTAGGATTGACAGAGCTTTGGCAAAAAGAGAGTGGATGGATGCTTTTGAACTTGCTGAAGTTGCTTTCTTGCCTGAAGGCAATTTTGATCACACCCCCATTATGCTATGTGTTTATCCTGACACTCAACAGAAGAAACCTTTTAGGTTTTGCAATGCTTGGTGCTCTTATCCTGTACTGCTGGATACTGTGAAACTAAAGTGGAACAAGCCTATAAGGGGATGCCCTATGTACAGGGTAGTTGAAAAGCTTAAAGGTGTTAGATTAGCTATAAGACAATTGAAGAAGCAGGGATTTGGTGATGTAGAAATGGAGGAAATAAAAGCTAAAGATGAGCTGGATGCTGCTCAGAATGCCTTACACTCACATCCTAGTAATGATGAAATGATACACAAGGAAAAAATTGTTAGGGAGAGATATCTGACAGCCAGAAGGAATGTTTGCTCCATGTTACAGCAAAAGGCAAAGCTCAACTGGCTTAAATGTGGTGATGAGAACACTAAGGTGTTCTACCAGGCCATTAAAGCTAGGAGGGTGAGCAATAAAGTGCATGTTGTTCATACTAGCTCAGGTGAATGGGTCAATACTCCAGAGTGGGTCAACGAAGCTTTTCTAACATTCTTCCAGAATCTTTTTATTGAAGAGATGCAGCAACAACCTATGCTTGCTGGGCTTGTGAACAACGGGAAGCTGATTAATGCCAACCATATGAGAATTCTTAATTCTCCTTTTACAAAAGATGATGTCAGAAGAGTTATCTTTAGCATTCCAGATGAAAAAGCTCCAGGACCAGATGGTTTCAATAGTTGTTTTTTTAAGCACAGCTGGGAGGTTATTGGGGAGGAGGTCTCTGAAGCAGTTCTAGACTTCTTCAAGACTGGGAAACTCCTTAAGGTAATCAATGTCACTACACTTACTTTAGTTCCCAAAGTAAAATGTCCTGAAAGTGTGACTGAGTTTAGGCCAATAGTCTGCTGTTCTATCTTGTATAAATGCATAACTAAGCTGATTAGTGAAAAGTTGAACAAAATCCTCCCTGACATTATTTCCTCCAGTCAAGGTGCTTTTGTGTCTGGTAGGAGTATTATTCACAATGTTATGCTCTGTCAAGATCTAGTGAAATGCTATAACAGAAAGTCTACAAGAGCCTGCTGTATGATGAAGCTAGATCTAAAAAAAGCGTATGATACTGTTAATTGGCATTTTATTCAACAGATGCTTGAGGGTGTGTGATTTCCTAGTTGGTTTGTGCAACATGTCATGACATGTATCACTACTCCTAGGTTCTCAATTATGGTGAATGGATCCCCAAGTGGGTTTTTTGGTGCTCAGAGAGGTTTGAGACAGGGGACCCTATGTCCCCTTTGTTATTTGCTTCAGGCATGGATTATCTTGATAGAGTTTTGAACTTTGTTGGTGATCAGGAGGGCTTTAGATTCCATGTGAGATGCAAGGACATGAAGCTTTCCCACTTGTGTTTTGCAGATGATCTTTTGCTTTTATGTAATGGTGATTTTAGATCTATTTATACCTTATTACAAGGCTTTCAGATGTTCTCTAATGCTTCTGGCCTAGAGGTTAATAGAACTAAATCTGAAGTTTATTATGTCGGGATGACAGCTCATGAAATCCAAAGGGTAACTGATGTAAGTGGTTTTCAGGTTGGTTCACTACCATTTAGATACTTGGGGGTTCTAATTTCAACAACCAAACTGAAAGCTAGAGATTGTCAGGATATGATTGAGAAGATGGTCTGTAGAATTAAAACTTGGGCCACTAGACACCTTTCATTTGCAGCGAGATGCCAGCTAGTGAATAGTGTACTCATGAGTATTCATGTCTACTGGGGCCAAATCTTTGTTATTCCGAAAAGTGTGCTGAAAGAAGTTAACAATATTTGTAGAAATTTCTTGTGGAGTGGAACTCATAATGATGCAAAGCCAGGAGCTATGAATTGGGAGCAATTATGTAAAACTAAGACTACTGGCGGGCTTGGTTTTAGAGACACTCACTTGTGGAATTTGATAGCTATTAGTAAGCTAGCTTGGTCTGTGTCCCAGAAAAAGGACAATCTATGGGTCAAGTGGGTCAGTGAACTCTATGTGAGAGATAACCCTTGGAGCACTTATGTAGCCACCCGCCCACCGGGCATTGAGATACATTTGCGTGGCCAAAAATGAGCTTAATACTCGACTAAATGATGATTCTTGGCTAAGGGATACTAGCTTTAGTATCAGTAAGCATTATCATGCTATAAGGAGAAATGGAGAGCAGGTGCAATGGTGTAGGAGTGTCTGGAATAGATTCTCTCTTCCCAAGCACAGGATGATTGAGTGTCTTGCTGTGCAGAATAGATTAAAAACTAAAGTTAGACTTCAACTGATGAACATAAGCAATGATGATACATATGTGGTGTGTGGTTCATTCCCTGAAACCATGGAGCATCTCATGTTTAGCTGTCATTACAGCTGGCAATGTATGAACAGATTAATGGAATGGCTTCAAGTTCCATGGAGAAGCAGGGGCTTGATACAGTTGTGCAGATGGGCCAGGGACAGGTTCAAGGGGAATAGATTGCAAAAGCAGGTGCTGCTGGCCACCATTGCTGCCACTGTCTACTTCATATGGAGAAATCGTAATCAAGCTTATTGGGAGCATACAGTTACACTGATAGAGAACACTGTACAGGAGATAAAATACGTTGTAAAGCATAGAAGTTTACAAATTCTTAGTCCTAAAGTAAAAGATAGAGATAGAAAGTGGATAGAGAGTTTGTAATTTGTTGCGCATGTCCAGTTTAGTATTGTGGTTGCTTCTGCAATCTTAGGGTGTTTGTTGTTTTGGGCTTTATAATACTACATAATTTCCAAAAAAAAAAATACTATCATGTGGGGTCTTATTTGATTGGTCTCGAAGTGTACTTTTAGAATAATAATTTCTTATAATAACCATTACAGATACAAACTTATAGATCAGATGTAGTGTTCAAGTGTTTCAGACGCACGCATAAAAAGTGTAAGTGTAACCATTATTTAGGAATTGAGGTAGTGTTAGATAACGCTTATGGTCCTCACATTTGTTCTAATGTGTAGGGACCCACAAGAAGTAGAAGCTGGGCAAAAGGAGAAGTGAACCTAGCTATAAGGCTGCACATAGGGAATGAAGCACGAATTATTGAATTAGCCTTAGGCACTTATAAGTTGGTTTTGTCCAATGGACTTGTTTTGGATTTGTAGAATTGTTACTTTGTTCTATCAGTCACCAAAAACATTATTTATGTTTCTATGTTACACACAAAGGGTTTTCGTCTGAAATAAGCAACAATAGTTATTCTATTTATTTAATGAGATGTTTTATGGTAATGCACATATAATGTGCTTCACTTAGACAAACCAATCTATAATATGAACACTTAAGGGCTAGTCAACTATTGGCCCTCATTCACACAAATGTTTGTGGACCAATGATTTCAATAGCACAGGGAGATTTTAATTACTTCATAATATTCACATATTATTTTAAGTAGTTATGGCATGTTTACTTAATAAGGTATATAAGTCTGAATCTTTTCATAAATTTAGAGGGTTTCAGAATGAAGTACAAAATCAATTGGGCAAGAAAATAAAATTATTTCGATCAGATCATGGTGGTGAATATTTGAGCCAAGAATTTGATGATCATTTGAAACGATGTGAGATTATTTCACAATTGACACCTCCAGTCACACTTCAATAAAATGGTGTATATGAAAGGAGGAACAAAACTTATTAGATATGGTTAAATCAATGTCATCTTTCACTAGTAGAATAATATTAAGTTGTTGCGGTCTTTAAAAGGCCTATTGCTGCGGATTTCGACACGCAGCAAATCAAGGCGCAACAATAGGTCAGTATAGAATTTTTTTTTTTGGCTTTTGCTATGAAGAAAAACAATGGTATGCAAATAAAATGATTGATAAAGAGAAATGGAAGTAAAGAAATCTGTTCATCAGCACCAAATATTATATTCATGATTCACAATCAAATTACAACAATTATAATATCACCAAAGTTGTCCAAATAAGACTATACTTTTCAGATCTAAGTCATCTAACTTAAAAAAAACTTAAAAAAAACTTAAAAAAAGTAAAATCAAGGTGCAGCAGTCAACACCTTAGAAATGAAATTCAAACACCAATCCCTAATAACAAAAAAATCCAAAAAAAACAAAAAAATAAAAATAAAAAACCACAACTTTTCACAGTTGTTGGTCGAAGACCACGATTTTTCATCAATTATTGAAGACGACTGCTAGCGACGGAGAGCAGCACCGGAGATCTGAAAATGCACCAAACCACTTTGTCGGCACCGGAGATTTGAACCCAGTAACGATGCGGCGTTGAGCCCCTTCGACTTCAACCAGTAACGATGCGGCGTTGAACCAGAGATGCAAATTCAACCAGAAGGACAAAAAGGAGAGGAGTGAGAAATTCGCAGCCCCTTCGACTCGCCGTGGCGTAATTCCGAAGTGAGGGAGAAAATCTGCTTGAATTCGAAGTGAGATGGAGAAAGATGGTCACCGCTCCTTGAATCCGAACAAGAAGATGAGATATGAGAGGTACAAAAAAGATGAGATGAGAGATGAGATGAGAAAGTGCGAAGAAGAAGATGAGATGAGAAAGTGCGAAGAAGACTGAGAGTGAGAGAGAAAGATGGATGAAAATGAAAACAAACGGCGCCTAGTAATAGTAAGAGTTAGAGCGAGACTTATAACCCTAGCAGCTCTAATACTGACCAAGGATTTATTGCTGCGGTTTTTAGACAAGACCGCAGCAATAGATTAATAAAAAATAATATTTTAATCTATTGCTGCAGTTTTTTCTAAGAACCGCAGCAATAGGTTATTTTTAACATTTTTTTTCTCGGGCGGTATATTGCTGCGTATAGCTAAAACCGCAGTAATTTACAATTATTCTACTAGTGTTTGAGGACATGCACTATAAATAGATGTGTTCACACTGAACCGGGCACCATCAAAGGCTGTAGAAAAGACACCGTAGAAATTATGGTTAGGGACGATTCATGAATTGTCTTTCTTAATATTTGCGGTTGCGAAGCATATGTTAAATGTTTAGTTTCCTATAAGCTTGCACTTAAATCTAACAAGTGTTTTTTGTGGGATACCAAAGAGATAAAGGGTAAATCTACAACCGTTCTGAGAACAAAGTTTTTGTTGCTTGAGTAGGTGTCCTTTTGGAAATGGATAATCTTTTCAAAATGACAAGTGCGTGGGAGAAAAATTGATCTTGATGAACTTCATGACGAGCAACAAATTGAAATGGATACTCCAAACTCTTGAGAAACTCCAATTTACACAGAAGATGTCTAGGGAGAATTCTGTAGAAGTCTTGGAGACTACAAAAGTTGTTCACGCCCAGACATATATCTAATCCCCCATATTTTTATGGATTTTATAAATATGTTTTATAGAATTTAAATTGTATTTAGAAATATATTTACATTTCACTTAAGAGGTAATTATTTATTATTGTTTATCTAGAGGTCAAATATTTTGGATTGACAAGTATTAACTTTATTAATGTCAAAGTTTATTCAAATTATTTAAAGGAGAATATTTAATTATTTTAAAAAGAGTTTAGGGTTCCTAGTTTGACTAGAACACCCAAAATCTATATATAGAGGATTGGGGGCTCATTAAATATTTTACAAACCCTAATCTCTCTCTCGCTCACTCTGTCCTCCTTCCTCTCTCTCACCCAATCACTCTCTCTCTCTCCCTTGTCGGTCTCCTCCCCTTCTCCACTTAAGAACTATCAAAGAACTTTTAAATAATTCTATAAATGCTGGAATTTTGTTAGTGATGATTAATATCTATTTTATTATGAGTGTAGGAGAGGAATACTCCTTCAGTAATTTTTGTGCACAAAGGTAGCACAAAGAATAGTTTACATATGGTACGTGTATGTCTAAGAGCTTTGGACATAGTATCATGTACTAGGTTTAATTTTGGAACTTAGTATCATACTTAGGGAACTTTAATACTCCCTCCGTCCCATAATATAGTGCTCACATTCCTTTTTTGGTGTCCCAAAATGTTGTGCCTATTTTCTTTTTTGTCAATTTATTTGGACTAAATTATCCTTAATTTCTACACAAAGTTTCCAAAATACCCCTACTTTTCTCTCAAAACATGTGACCCCATTTATTGCTTTACACCATTCCAAGGAATATTTATTGCCTTTTGATTTTGTTTAAAGGAAAAAGAAAATAAATAACTAGTTTCAATACAAAAGTATCAAAAAAGCACTTCATTAAATATATTTTTTTGGAAATCCTACCACTCATTCCATTTTTCTTAATTCCCGTGAAAAATGAGAAGTAAGCACTATATTATGGGACGGAGGGAGTAGTTCCGAGGCAAGATTGTTTGCGACGGAATATCATGTTTCTGTGATTGTTGTGTAGGAAATGTGGGAAATAATCTATTACTATATACTAAAAGAGAATACACTACTCAACTTTCCCCCCAAAACTATCCTACGTGGCACTTTCTCCTTCTTCCTTTTCCCGCCTAAATGCACAAAATACAGCAATTAACTTGATGTCTTAGCTTTGCTGCTACAAAATGAAAGAGAAGTTTAAGAGATTAGAACCTAGACTCTAGAGACAAAACTTTTACTATTCCCCATAAAGTGGGATATGAATAATAAACTTTTGTTAGACAAATGAGTTATTGCTGTTAAGTTAGATACAACCATTTCTACCGATTAATTATGTCTAAAATCGAAAAAGATGCCCCGCCCCCAAGATATGATTTACGGTATTTTAAAATCAGCTACCCCAATTTTTTGTTAAAAAGCATTGATCCAAATAAAAAACAATTGATATCTTTTTTTTTCGAAAAAAAGTGCCCACAATTGAAACTTCACAAATGACACAACATAATATTTTTTTTATTTTATTTTATAAGAATGCCAAGGCCAATTTTTCAAATTCTATATTGATTTATTTCCTTAATTTTCAATGACTATATAATCAAGTTTATTTTTCTTTTAAGAAAGATTACCACAAAAGTCAAGGTAAAGCAGACAAATATTAATTTTTTTTAAAAACGTATAATGAAGAGAAAAACATGTAAAGGAACACACATAACTAAGTTGGATTTCATATTCGTAAAACCAAGTTTGAAAACCAAATTTATCTTTAACAAAAAATAGGAGAAAAATTTATCTATATGCATACCCCAATATGATAGATCTTTCCATGCATGTAATCAATTTAATCTACATGTGGAATAGTGTCGACATGGAGTTTTAAGCACTTTGCTTTTTGATATCATGATGAGAAGATATGTATTTCAATTGTGAGTAATCATGGAGGAATATTTGATGAAATTTGGATCTTCTTCACTATATATACTTCTGGTTTTGTTGAGCAAGCTCGACGAGACGCATGATGTAGGAAGTAGGAACGGACCAGAATGATCATACATGGCTTCCATCATGGAAGCTTCTTGATTGATGTGAAGAAGGCTACATCTTTGCACTATGAGAATCATATAAAGCTTATGACTTAGATGTAACTCTCTCCTCTCTCACCACCGTCCTTATGAATTTTCAGGCACTGTAGATTATTCTTTTCTTTTTTTTCTTTTTTTGCTACAACAAAGTTAGTTCTTTATTTTTTGTAAAAAGATAATATAAATTGGCTCCATTTTCAAGTCTTCCTCAAAACAAAAAATATCTTTTGCACGAACAAATTAAATAATACAGACTCTCACTAAAATCATATTATATTATGTACTTTCTTCGTTTATTTTTAAGTGACCATCTTTTTTGTAAGGAAATTGTCACAATAAGTGACACATAACTCTATATGGCAACAAAAACTTCTCACTATTTACATATTTGCCATTATAAATTATTTTAGCACAAACTTATAGGAAAGTAATTAGTAGAGAGCAAGAACTAGGTGGAGATGTGTCATGTATTGAACCAAATATAGAGAAAAAGATTGAAAAAGAACTCATGTGACAAAATATTGGAACAACCCAATAAAGAAATTGTGGCCACTAATTTGAGATAGAGTAGTTTGCATATACTTTTTTATTATGTGCATACAATATCATATATAAGTAAAACAACTCATTTTAACAATTTTCAAATACATATCTTTATTATTTATAGTTACTATAAATTAATGACGTCAAGTTTCAATAATAATTTTTATTATAAACAAATATCACATATTATTATTTATTATGCAACCGTGCATCGCACGGGTACTAACCTAGTTGAATCTATATGGGTTACACACAATGTATGGTACAAATCATTAACATTGGCTTAATTAAAGATTAAAGCCAAAAGGATGAAATTTTCCTTAATGAGAGCAAAGAAGTGGCGTGAAATAGGCAGCGCAAAAGAGGGGAATTTGACTTGGTATAAACCAAGTCAAAGTGGTTAGTGGATGATACTGATATTCTCCTTAAGTAGGATATAATCACTTCACATTTACGTAGTATTCAGTTTTTCAAAAGGCTATCTTCTCTCTTCTCTTAGGCACCACTCTCACTAGGTGAGATAGGGTTTTGGCTCCACCCAATCTATTGTTAGTTGATCTCGGCTATCAAGACGGTGGGATTCGATCAAACTGTATGGATACTTATAGAGGAACTACGCATTGAAGTTATTCATTCCGTAATCGAATTTTAACGAAAGGGAAGACACACTTCAAGGTATAATTTAACTGCTAGATTCACCACATGTATATATATGAGATCATATATTTATGATTTTAATTCATTGCGTAATTATTTATAAAACGTAACAAAAGAGATATCCAATTGGCCTTCCTCTCTTTTTCTATCTTACGGTTCATCTAAAATATCACTCTCATTATCTTACAAAATTAATTCTCTCATAATCCCCCTATAGCTCCAATCTTAGTGCTAAATCTACTCGGTACATGCCATGGCCATGTAGATCTGTTAATCCTTGTGATGTACACATCATCTATAAACTTTTATTTTATTTATATTTAAGCATTTTAGCGAAAGAAATTTTTGTCAATTATTACATTTTCAAAAACTTATGTTATCTTGCAACTTATAGACTTTTCTACTTCGAGCTCCCAGACGTCTTCAGGGCGATGTATAAGAAATATACTTTAGTGTTTAACTAATATATATGCAAAATAATTGTATAATATATAATTCCAATGCAAAATCATTTAATATTGTCCTCTCTCTTACGTAAAAGACTTAACATTTTACTCTTTTCTCATTGATTAATTTCCAGAGCTGGCTGAAATAAATTATATGAATAAATAAATAACACTATATGTTCTGCTTACCTAATTAAAGCCCTGGGGGTCTGTCAATTTTTGCCTATTAGCTAGTTTTCCTTTGAAAAACTGATTGACGACTCTTATTTTAAAAAAAAATTGCAGGTAGCAATTTTAAATGCCTACAAGTACAACATTAGGAGATCACGTTTCCCTGAAATGGGGTACTATGTTATTGATTTAGTAAAAAGTAATGGAAAATTTGACAAGGGCGGTCCCAACTATGGCCGCCCTTCCATAAAAGATCTCAATTTTCGATTATTCCACACCTCGCCCCAACTTTGGGGGGTGATTTACATAATCGGCCCTAAGCAGGTCACCTAACCTGCTACAACAGTAACCCTTGAAACCACCACCCTTGCCACCTCTCGCCACCCTCTCCCCGCACCGCCACCCCCTCCCCCGCCATCATAACTCCTCCACTCTCCCGCCCGCCTCCTCCCTCTCTCGCGTCTCTCCTTTCCCCCCTCCCTGCCTGCCGTCGGCGGATGAACCCAAAAACCGCCCCAAGACCCCATTTCTCTCGTGGCTTCGATCTCTCTCAATCCCCTTCCTTCCTCGTGTCGGTTGTTTTGGAAGACAAATCATCGGTCCTCTAATCGTGTCAATAGGAGCAAAGCCTCCAATTTTGGGTTTCCAAAAACTCCATAAATGGAGATTTCCTCCTTAATTTTTCGATTAGTGTAGGAAAGTCGAAAACCCCAATTTTCTCCTCTCACTATCGCGTCCCCGTCTCTTACCCAATTTCTCTCTCTTCGGGTATGTTGTGTGGAGGTCGGGCTTGATGTTGCGGCTCTCCTTCTAAGTGGTACTTCCGGTGGCGTTATGCCGCCCTTCTGGCACCACCTCCGATGCAGGTTGCGCGCATTGCCTAGCGTTTGGTTCAGCCATTGAGTGGTGTTGCTCTGCTTTCGAGGTTGTGTGATTGTTGCTCGCATTTTCTCTCTCCTCCTTGCTTCGCCATTATCGTTGCTGTGTTGGTGGATTTTGGGCTTGTTGTGGATGGGTGGGGTGGTTAGGGGCGTTTCGGGGTGGATGGTGGTGTTTTGGGGATGGTGGTGTTTTCTGGGGTCGTTGGTGATGGTTGGGAGTGGGTGGTGGCCCGGTGTCTCGGGGTGGCTGATTTCGGGTTGGTGGTGTTTCAGAGTGGTTGGTTTCTGGGTGGTGGTGTTTTGGGGTTTGGTGGAGGTTTCGAGGTGGTTGTGGTGGTTGTGGTTGTGGTTGTGGTTGAGTGGAGTTCGTGAATTAAGGGTGTGGTGTTTAAAAAATTACCGTCTAATTAAACCGGTAGCATGTCCACTTGGACTGTTATTGTAAAGCACCCCAAAGTTGGGACTGGTGTGGAATAATCAAAAGTTGGGACTTTTTATGGCGGACCGGCCATAGTTGGGACCGCTCTTATCAATTTTTCCAAAAATAATTACAATCTTTTATATATTATTGTCTCATTTAAGGGGAATTCTGTTGAATAAAGCACTTGAAATTCCTCTGTTTTTAAAGATCTTCATATTTTTCGTTTAAGTCCGTTTTCAACAAACCTTCCTACATTTATTTTATTCCCTATCTGGTAAATGTTTGTTTTCTTTGCACCCTACCTTATCACACCTTTTGGACCAACATAATTCTATTTTTTCTCCTATTAAAATAAAGTAAAATGACCCACTTTTATACTCTATTTCCTCCTAGCATTAGGATTTGTTGATAGTGATACAGTAAATATGAAGGTCAAACACGAAGAGAGTAGATATATATTTTAAAGGTAAGATGAGGGAAAAGGGAATCCCCAAATGAGCTACGTGAGGTTTGATCCCTGCGCCAGGGAATATGAGGTGGGAAGTGATGTCACTACTCCACCACCTCAATCTCGAGAGTAGATCGCTATATAGGTTTATGTATATCAATCAATACATTATCATTCCAATACTAACCAACAACCAATATTTTAGCAACATGAAATACAACGAATACATGTTATAGTGAGATATTTTATCAATTTTCCAATTATATATTCAACACTATCATCTAAGTTAAACCCCCCTTAACCTCAAAATATTTTAGCAACATGAAGTACAACGAATACATGTTATAGTGAGATATTTTTATCAATTTTCCAATTATATATTCAACACCATCATCTAAGTTAAACCCCCCTTAACCTCGAAAAAAGAAAGAATTAATAAAGGTTGTGATTTGGTTTTATCCCAAAAGTACTTCTCAAGCAGGAGCCCAGACGGCATGAATATATAAGCATCCTAAGTTACTATTGTCTCATAGTCTTATTGTTTGGTACTAAATAAAAGAGAGAAGCAACCAAAAGGTAGAATAATCATAATGTTTGGTCAATTTTGGAACATTACATGGTTGCATTCATGTAGCTGGCCAAATTCAAAAGTCACAATTATTATTGTTAAGGCAATGAAATATCTTATCAGATTTCCATTTTTCATCTTCGGTACGGTAGCCATACATTAGGGTGTTTGGGACTTTGGGTGTGGTTTGGGACATAATCTTAATCAAATCGAAGAAAAAAAAAAAGCTTTGAAATTTTGTCAAATAAAATTGCATCATATTATAGCCAAAGTGCATAAAAACAGTTTAATTTGCGGTTTGAGCATTAGTTAACTTTTTTGAATCATCTTATGCTACACTTTTTATACTTTGAATTGATGAAAAGAGGATGAGGAACTAAGATAATATAATGAATTTCTCATTAAAAAATTAACAAGATAATTATACAGAAACATCATTCTATATTACTTCATCGGTCCTCCGTTCTATTTTAAACGAAACCTAGGGCCTTGACATGGGGATTTAGGACAGGAGCGAGATAGAGAGAAAGAAAACAAGGTACCCATGTGATGAAGATAGAGATAGAGAGAAATGAATACCAAATAAAGTAACATTTCATTTATTTTAGAACGACTTAAAATGGTAAGTGTTTCATTTATGTTAGAACAGAGGAATTATATTATACTATATTATATTATATTATATTATATTATTGAAGGAAAAAAGGTCAAAATAGTAAGAATAAATAGAAATGAAGGGAATATTATAATAGAATATTCCTTTCGTCCCATATTAATCAATGCACTTGCTATATTCGTCCATCCCACATTAATTGATACTAGATTGTGTACATGCAAATGCATGATTGATTTTAAAATATTGGAGACCTAATGAAAGATATTTTGGAGAAACATGCAACTAATAAGATTTGAAACAAAAATGTATGTAATTTTTTCGATTCTCCATTCTTTTTCCTAAGTTTCACCCATCTATACTAATATATTAAAAGGCGTTCCTACAAAAGTCTATGTGCCACGTCGCACCTCCTCTAAGATGCTAATGCAAATGCTCTATTTTAATGTCAAACCTCTCAACTAAAAAAGTAACATTTGTGTAGTTGTAGGGTATCGAAATCATGACCCTTGAAATGAAAAGTGAGAGCTTAACCATGAATCCAACATTACATCACTGATTACTATTTCAAAATAAAATACAATAATGTCTTGTAATTACATCTAATTAAAAGACTTATACAAGTAGTTAAATCCCTAACACTTTAATGGTTATAACAAGAGACCATTGTAGACATCAACTATTAGTTCGGCAAACTTTTTGTAGAAAGTCAAAATATTGCTTTCATCTCCAAACTTTTAAGAGTTAATTTTTCAAAATATTATGCAATAATATATCATGTGATCATGACGTCAATTATTCCTCACTAGATAAAAAAATTACGAAAAGTAATAACCCGGGGCATCACCCGGGATACTCACTAGTTTACTATTTAAGTGGTAAAAATTATAAAACTTAGACCATCATTTATAATTCGTACACTTTTCCATTGTTCTGATTTAGTTACAAAAGGGGGATGCACATAAATTAAAGTGAGGAGAGTAGGGGTGGGCATGGGTCGGATCTGGGGCGGGTCCTACTAGACCCAGACCCAGACCTGTAAATTTGGATTTTGACCCAGACCCGCCCCAGACCCATAGGGTCTAGAAAATCCGGACCCTTACACATATCCAATGGGTCCGGCGGGTCCTGGGTCCAAAATGGGTCTCAAGCTTATTAGGAGTTTCGATTGTTTTTTTGACATGCTAATTTTTGACACCCGTTTTTTTAGTTATTAAAATGATAAAAGAACAAAATGATAGTTTAATTCTTGTATAAACATTTAAAATTAAAACATTCACAACAAGTTGACTTGAGTCTTGGTAAAAAGTTTTATTACTACTTTATATATTTTGTATTATAATACATATATTTAATAGGTAAAAACGAAAATGGGTCTACGGGGCGGGTCTGGATCTGAATTTATGAGACTCGGACCCAGACCTGAATTTTACCACCTAGACCCAGATCCGACCCAGATCCAATGGGTCTCAATTTTTTAGACCTAGAAACTTTAAAATGGGTCAAGTCCAATCGGGTCTGGTCGGGTTCTGGGTCCATGCCCATCTGTAGAGGAGAGAGATAGAGAGAGAGAAAAGGGATCCATGTGATGAGAAAAGAGATAGAGACAAAGATTATCAAAAATAGTTTATGATTCAACTAAATTGAAACACCTAAAAATAATAAGTGTTGTAACTAAAAGAGAATGGAGGAAGTATAAGATTAAAGTTGTCATGTAACATACAGAAAAAAAAAAGATTATCATGTGATATCTTTTTTTTGAAAGAGAAATTTCATTAGTTGAATGGCAAACAACATGTACAATAAGTATTAAAGAAAAATAAGATATAATCAACCAAGATCAAATTAAATTCGTCTTTGAAGAAACTACAATGAACTAGATCGAAGCAATACAACAAGCAACCCCATTGTATTTCTTCGAATCAAGACTATATTGATGGGGAGGTCTATCATTCTGACATAGTTTAGGAAAGAAAATTCTTGATTTAATCATGTTGACCGCATCCGAATTTCCATTACTTTTATGTTGATAGTCTTGAACTCCAATCAATAAGAACAATTCCCCATACCATTTTTCAAACTTCCACATGGGAAAAGAATAAAATCAAACTCCAAACTCCCATGAAAGGAAAGAAATTTGGGTAAAAAACTCAAAAATTGGGTAGAAAACTCTAAAAAATAGAGAGAATGGGGACTTATTAATAACAAAAGCAATAAAAACTAGAAGAAGAAAGAAGAATTGGGGGCTTATCACCATCAAAAGGATGATGGCAGCCACGAACTAGAAGAAAAGGATCTAGGATTTTTTAGGAGGAAGAGGAGAGAGGGGAGAGGAGGAGGCTAGGATTTTTTTGTTATTTTCCTCCAGCATTGTATCATGTGATGTCTCTCGTTAGATATGTTTTGATGCATATCTCATAAAATCAATTTTCAAACTTTTTATAATATCTTGTAAAAAGTGTTAATAATCACAAGTATGCATTGGACACCTAATTATGGATTATATCCTGTCAAAAAAAAATTATGGATTATAGAGACAAAACTAATAATTATAGTGACGATAATAAAGACAAAACTAATAATTATAGTGACGATAATAAAGACAAAACTGAATAGAAATATATCCAATTATGCTTACAAGACATAATGAAGATCAATTATCGTCCTAATTAGATAAAATTTGTAAAAGAAATTAAACTATTTAAAATTATTTATATGCGGATGTATTTCAACAAATAATAACTTGAGTTTTCCAATACTACTCGAGAAAAAAAAATATACTCATTCATTTGTGTCTTGTAACTTGTAAGTGCTACTCTAAACTCCTAAATAGTAAATTATTTTTTGATAAAACAATACTTCCTCCATGTAGTTTTAATCTACATAATTTTATTGGTTTGTAATTTATATATATTAGTAAAAGTATTATGATTGGAATATAAAAAAAACATGATATGATTGGGATTTGATAATCTTTGTAGTACTATCACTATGCTTTATATGATTTAACGATGAGCATAGAACTTTTGTTTCATTTGAAAATATTTTTAAAATTTTCAACTCCACCAATTTTACAATTTTAAAGTTCAAGCTTTTCAGATTAGGTTACATTATTTTTGTGATTTCTTTAGAGATTGTAATGTGTAGTTGACGGATATTGAAGTTACGGATTTTTCACCATATATCCCCGATAAAAAAATTTATTCACCATATACCCTGGATGTTTTCAAAATTCACCATATAGCCCTCAATTTCTTGATAATTCACCATGTGCCCTTAATGATTAACGACTATCAAAAATTTTGATCATTAACCCATAATTCTATTACTAAACCTTAATTAATTCCTATTTCAATCAGTTACCCTAACAAATTAGCATTGAAACAACACTTAAGGCCAAAGAAGAAGGAAAAGAGTTATGGAGGAAGAGTAATAAAAGGGGTCATTTGGGGTGTTTTAATGGTGGTTAATCAAGGTTAACGATTCAGATAGGGGTTAATTAGGGTTTGGTAACGGATTTAGGGGTTAGTGACTAAAAAACTTGACAGTCATTAGTCATTAAGGACATACGGTGAATTTTGAAGAAATTGGAGGGTATATGGTGAATTTTCAAAACATCAAGGGTATATGGTGAATAAAAAAGGTTGTCAAGGGTATATGGTGAAAAATCCGTTGAAGTTATTATCATTGTTGTACTTTTTTGTCAATCGAATCGTTGTGATTTAATTACTAAATTTGTGACTCTTGGTTATATGAGGAGATCAATGGTTGACAATATATCAAGTAAAATCAATGGTCTACAACACAATTGTGTGAGATATTTTCAGTTTCCTCTTCCTCTAATCTCATTAATACTACTTTGAAATAATAATATAGGGATCTCCTAAAATGGCAAGGTTCCACCAACTTTATACTTCATTTGTCTCTTTATGTGAGGACCAAACAATAATAAAGAAATATACTCCCTGTTAGGAGATATACTTAGATTTTATTTAGTATGTAGTTCACAAGCTAGGAAAGTACGATTTTGCCAAAGGGGCAAACGTTTCATTATAACCAATTCCTTCTACCATATGATGGGCAAACATCAGTAAATAATTGCGAAGTTCATTAGATGGATGTTCACAATTCCTTCCTACATGGTGATTTCTAGGAAGAAGTTTATATGAAGATTTCTCCTGGCATTCAGGAACCCAATAAAAACTTGGTGTGATTCTAATTGGGCTAGTTGTCTTATTACGAAGCTTTCCTTAAGTGGATGGTTTGTTTTGTTGGGTTATTATCCTATTTCCTGGAAGACTAAGAAGCAACCTATAATTTCTCGTTCCTTCGCGGAGGCCGAGTACCGTTCTATGTCTGCTATTGTTTGTGAATTAAAATGGCATAAGCAGTTATTGTGTGATTTAGGAATTAAACATCCCAAAGGTATGCGACTGTATTGTGATAGTCAGTATGCATTGTATATTGTGAAAAATCCAGTGTTTCGTGAACGAACCAAGCACATTAAGACAAATTGTCGTTTTGTGCGCTATGCTGTGATAAAAAGGTTGATTGCCTGCGTATGTTCCGACTAAGTTCCAACTTGCTGATATCTTCACCAAGGCCTTAGGCAAAACTCAGTTTGAATTTTTGTTACACAAGTTGGGCGTACGAGATTGACACGCTCCCACTTGAGGGATGGGGTATTAGGAGATATATTTTGATATTATTTAGTATATAGTTCTATCTTATGTTTTCTAGTTTGATTCAGGAAAGGATTATTGTCCTCTAGGTTGTATATATATACTAGTTCATTGATGAATGAAAAAAAAGGGAAATTCATTGAAACTTGTCACATCCATACTCATCCTTAAAAAAGTTGAGGTCCCACAATCTCCTAACTATAACAAAAATAATCATACTACCAACGACCAACAATAAAATAAGAAGTCAAATAATTTTCTAAAACTCGATGCATATCGGTGAAAGTGCATCAATTAATATGGGACGGATGGAGTACTATATAATATTCTTTGACCTTTGTAAAATGTTTTCTAATTTATTGATTTTTTTGCGTAATACTTTTATTTGCGTTTAATAAACCAAACCTTAGACCAAACCAATTGAAGAAAAGGGTTCAATTTGCACTTTGGTACAATTTAGATCACACTCATCAAAACTCAATAAGAACCCTTTTGGCGATACCGTACCATCTTATCAACTTATTATTCTCATAATAATGAATGATTAATAAAGAAGAATAATTGATAAAATAAACTCATTATCAATCATATAGTACTCGTGTATGTAGTGGTGTCAAAACAGGTTCTCAAACAGGTTCTGGGTATACCCACGGCGAACCAGGTTAGACCCGAACAGGTCAGGATTCTGACAGTCAGTGCCCCAGGTCGTGATTGGCCAGGTTTTGTTCAACTGGGTCGATCACATTTGAAAAATGGGATTGCCGGGTGCCGGACAGGTCTGAACGTTCCATTTACAAGCCGATCTATTCCCGGGTATGATCGCTTGTGGACAATTTTTAACCGGGTTTGCGCAGGTCGTATTTGGGTTTCATGTACGCTTGGGTAGAGTCAAGTGTATTCGGGTTGAATCACTAATGATCTTAGTTCAATCATTGTGAAGCATCAGGTCTATTCGCTATTGAACGCCGATTCATCAACTTCGGTTAACTCCTAGTCGGATCATTTTTATTTTGTTATGGATTTTGTAAACGAATCATATTATTAAAAGTATTAAGATCAACATATATATATATATATATATATATATTTGTGTACATATGTTTGTGTACGATAAATATATGGATCATAACGAAAAACTAATAAAAACACTATATTTGTTTACCATGATGTTTAGTGTATTCTCTTAGTCAACTTATTTCGACTAATTAATCAACTGCGTAAAACCACTCTAATGAGTAAAGGAGTAGAACAACTCTTCATATGTTCTAATATTATATATTATACCAACGACAATAATAACGAGTAGACGATTAATTCCAAGCTTTATATAAATGATTTATTATTATAAGCATTATGATTGATATATAAGTTTGTAAATAGTTATGATGATAATGAGAATAATAATAATAATAATAAACATAAAGCAATGATGATAATAATAATAATAATAATACAAATAATAACAGTAATAGTAACAATGCTAACAATAACAATACTAATACAAATAAGAACATGAATACTAACAATAACAATAACAATAACAATAAAAATATAAATATTAATAGTAATAGTAGCAACAATGCTAATAATATCAATAACAATAACAATAACAATAACAAACATAACGCGGTATATATGTATTATGTTGTGACTATATATGATAAAGTATAAACAAACTATTTTATCAATATGTTTAATCATTTTAGTATAAAATTGGTATCAAAATAATTGTAAAACCAATCTAGTACTCTTTTGATTATAAATTAGTATAACGACTCTTGATATATCTATATATATATCTAAAACCCAAGACAAAACCATGCCATGCTGCCACATGTACTCCCCCCCCACAATTAATTGAGAAATATTAAACAATAAAAATGTGTGTTATAAGACTCGAACCCATGACCTCTCATTTGAGATACAAATGCGTTAACCAACTACTTTATTATCTCATATTGGTCTTTATGGGAAAAAGAATATATTTAAAGATAAGATAATTTTCTATATTTAGGACAATCAATACATTTAAGACAATTAAATACAAATGTATATATTAATACTCATTAAGCTATTGTTAATAATACCGTGTCCTACCTTTCAGCAAGTTTATATTAAAACAAAAGCTCTTCAATTTTTTATAACCACCATAATTAACACTACTATACCATTTCATTGCATCGGCTATATTCTTACACATTAACCTACATCTAAAAAAAAGATTGTATTATATTTTTTATAAGTAATTATATATTTATAAATATGTGCTCTCCATGAAGCCGAGGTTATATTGATGAATAATTCATATTATAATTTACTATGTAGAAAATTTAATAGGAACTGGAATATCACTTCCTAAGCACAATCCAATGCCTATAACTCTTTTTTTTTTCACTTTTCTCAAGTGTTTGATTCAATACTTCAAATTCACATTGATAAATTATTAGGGGCATCGCCCGAGCCAACAACTAGTTATAATACTATAACAAATGACAATCATACATTCATATGTTTACAACGACGGTTCATATGAGGCCTAAGTGATTATAACGAGGGTTCATATGTTGCACAACCATATAGTAACTTAACACTTAGTCAGTTACTCGGTTACTCCCTTGTCCATAAGCATTATCATTTCTCAAATCTCATTGACCAAAAAACAATACGAGTATAATGTGATCATAATTGGTGATAATGATGATTAAAGTCAATCAACACAAGCTAATACGAGTATAACGTGACGGAAGCCAATGTAGGGGGTAATCATTAGGCTAAACTAGATTAGTATGTAGATCAATGTATTGCATTTCGACTATATGTCAATGTATAGATAGTGTATAGATCAATGTATTGCATTTTTAGCTAGTATACATTAGTATAAACACAAAGTAATACGAATGGAAAAGTGTATAGATTAATCAATGTAAGTGGGTAATCATTATGATAATCGTCCTCGAGTGTAATGCGTTTCAGAAACAAAAAACATCTACTTGAATGATTCAAATTACATATTATGATCAATTAGTGGATATGAGATTACTACTATAGATAATTATATTATTATTTGAAAATGGGGTTATAGGGTATGAGATTTGGGGTTTAGGGATGTGGAACATGGAGTTTAGTTGTTATGAATAATATTTTGGTAGGATTATTTGTTTTCATAAGGCAAAATCCAAAATCATCTAATGGGCAAATTCTGAACCGTTAGATCATCATAATCAAGGGCACACAAGAAAACAACACAAAGCACACGGATCATAAATATTAACCGTTGGATACATGTCATAAAACAAACTGAACCGTTAGATCGTCTCTTACCCTATTACCTTCTCCCATCTCTCCTCCAAAGTCCAAACTCAAAAAACCTATTTCTCTCTCATCCTTGCTCGACTCCACCAGCGCCATTGCTCATTCACCATTGTCGCTCGACTCCATCAACTCCACCGTTGCTAGTTTATTAGTTTCATTTTCATTTTTTTTAACTATAATTTTTTTTCCTTTTTCAAGATCCAATGTTAGGGTTTCTCACCTCCTCACCACGACCGACATCAATTTCTCTCACCTCCTCACCCACAAACACCAACGCCACCACCCACGAATAATCGACCGTCTTCTCTCTCACCGACGTCGTTCGCTTCTCACTCTCCTCGGATTCTCACCCGCGAACATCAACAACAATTTCTTTTTGCTTCTCTTCTCAGACGCTGTCCCTCGATTCCGGCCAGATCTAGAGTTCGTTCAAGATTTTTTTTTCCCCCGTTTTTTAGTTTATTTGTTAATTTTTGTGTTCATTAATTTTGTTTTTGTGTAATATCGTTCAATTTTGTCCTCCTGATTTATTGATTTTTGTGTAATTTCATATAATTCCACATTAATTTCTTTTTGTGTAATTTTTATGTAATTCACCAAATCTTGTTTTGTTGTGTAATTTATTATAATTACAGATTTTTTGTTCTACCAATTTCTTCTTTAATATGTTTTGGGATATTTCGAGAATGAATTCAGCTCATATGTTGTTGCTTATAAATTCAGCAATTTGATATATAATTTCCCGCTGCTTGTGGTTGTTGCTGTTGCTATATATATATAAATTCAACTTAGATGTTTTGGGATATTATAATTTCCTGCTGCTTGTGGTTGTTGCTGTACCAAAATTACATCAAAAATTTAGATACTTTAGAAAATTGTTAAAATACTACGTATATACATACATGTTGTGACTTGTGGAGTCAGCTCCGTATGATATATGCATCAATATATGTCAAATCAAAACAAGAGAGCAATGTACACAAATAATTCAAAAATAAATGAAAATAAAAATATAAACAAGTACATGATATTCAATGTTTAACCCTTAAATTAAATGTAATTTAAATTTTTATTTAATTAATTATTAAATGTAAGCAATTTTATAAATTAACATATTTAAATGATTTTATAGATATAAAAAAAAATTGAAGTTTAGTAATATCTGGTTGAGTATGGTCGGGTTCGGGTTTGAATGCAGGTCTGTCTGGTCAGGTCATGATATAATCTTGTCAGTGTCTGGTGGCCAGTTTGTTCGGTCGGAGTGATGCGACCTCACGGGCCGACAGGAGTTAGTCGAGGTCGGAATCGGGTTGGCCGTGGTCGATCTGTTTCTGACACCACTACGTGTATGCATGCTTTGTCTATGTCCATGCATTGAATATAATAATCATTTTGTCAATTATAAATTTTTGTCATATCAACTATTCATCCACATAATGTGAAGAATTGTGAACAGTGAAGGCAATAACATACGCTTTTGATTAGACTACCAATCTCCTTTGAAATTATACTGAATGGTCGAAGTTCTATCAGTTCACTTGTTCTTTCTTTCTTTTCGTATGTTTTGGTTTTTCCCCCTAAATAATAGCCGGATAAAGACTTGTTGATGGAAAAGAGATTACAGCCCAAATATGCTAGTATAATTATATTATCTTTGGAAAAAGTTTTAGTACTAAATAAAGCTGTTATGCCACTTCTGCTAGTTTAAATTAGATTGTGTTGATGACTCAAATATGGGTAGTTTCATAGGAGGTTTCGCATGTACGTGGAAAGGCTTTACGTCACTTTTTGTTCCTTTGAAACTAATACTACTCCCTCCGCTTTTTTTAATTTGCTACATTTGTTGCTAGGAATGCTCACTACTTAATCGATTATTTTAATTATTTTATAAGTAAAAATATAGTCATGTGTGATCTTGTTAGATTCGTCTCGACGTGTAGATTCATAATATCAAATTTTTATAATTTTAATTAAGCGAAATAAGAGATATTAAGAGTTAAATAATGTTTTGAAAACCGTGCACAACAAATGTAGCAAATAAAAAAAAAGCAGAGGTAGTATCTAGCTAACACGCACATTCTAATCTTCCTTTTTAGCGGTAACATGGGAGAGAAACATACTTAAAGGGAACACATTTACTATATACATCTAGATGCATTGTACGTATGGTATATGGTTTACTCTCAGTGGCGGATCCAGTGTAGGTTTAATGGGTTCAACGGAACCCACGTGGATCCGGGACAAAAAACAGGGAAATTGGGCAAAACAAAATATTATATATATTTATAATACAAAGTATCATATCAGTGAAAGGAAGCGTAGCTTAGCGGTAGAGCATTTGTTCTTCCGCTCTCAAGGGTCGCAGGTTCGAAACTCGACTAATATGTTTTGTCTTCTCTAGCTCTCTTTTTTTGTCCTCCCTTTAGGCTTATGTTAGTTATATCCTTGGTCTTTCACTCTTTCTTTTCCTTTTTTTATCCTCCATTTATCTTTTAAGGTATTTTTTATCTATAAATCTCTTCCTCCCACCAAGTACAAATATATTAAAAGATAATGAAATTGGTAAATTTTCATTATCTTTTTGTCTACATCATGTTTGTGCTAGTTAATTGTTAAAGTTTCATATATATATATATATATAGTTTTAACTTTTAACACTTAATTGATAAGTTAATTCAATGAAAAAAGTCTTAATAGTTAATACTCGATTCGTAGTTTGTATAACTCTGTAGCTTGATAAAAAATTGATAGTCTTTCATTACTACAAGAAATTAATTACCATATTTTTTTTGTAATGATGCAATCAAGAATGAAAGCCCCGTTAAGTACAGTTGTTGAAAGTTTATTTTATTTTTTCCTTTTCTTTAAAAAATTGTAACTCCAAAAGAAAATTTTAATTTGAAATTTATATTAAAATTATTCCGAACCCACGTGGCCAAATTCCTGGATCCGCCACTGTTTACTCTTCTAAAATAATTTTGGATATACTTTACACATCGTGAACCTGATGAGTTTATAACAAAAAAAAATGTTGAAGAGAACTAAAAAAATGAAATTAGAAGAGATATAATGGATGAGAGAAGAAAAAAAAAGGGGAAGACTAATGAAATTTTTTTCAATCACCCATCTATATATATTTCTAAAACTCAAGGCAAAAAACATGTCATGCTGCCACATGTACTCCCCCTCCCCCACACAATTAAATGAGAAATATTAAACAATAAAAATGTGTGTTATAAGACTTGAACCCATGCATGACCTCTCATTTGAGATACAAATGTACTAACCAACTACACTACTATCTCATATTGGTCTTTATGGGAAAAAAAAAAAATTTAAAGACAATGTAATTTTGGGTAAATTGGCGCGAACAGCACCAACTATTAGTTTGGTGTACAAAACAGCACCAACTAAAGAAGGTGCGGTTGACAACACAAACTTCATAAGCTGGGTGCACGAAACAACATAAATGAAGCTTTTGGCCTGAGATTTTACGCCGGCGAATCTTCGATATTTTTACTTTTTCAAGGAATCTCTCCCACTGAATCAATTTCCCTTTTATTTTCCCTCCCTTTTTCTTCCCAAATCACGTGACCCTCTCATTAAACACTTATAAACCCCCAAATTTTTTTTTCCCTCAATTCAACTCCAGTCCAAGAAAACCCCCAAATTGATTTTCTCTTCAAAACCCTAGATGTTGAAGATGAGTGTCAAATCTTCAGCAAATTCAAGGAAGAAGGCAAAAAGCTATGGAGGATGCTCGATTCAAATACGCTGTAGCCATGGATTGCCTGCTGTTCTCCAAACAACAAAGAAGTTAAATGAGAACCATGGAAAACGATTTTATGGCTGCTCTAAATGGAAGGAAGATGATTGCCATTTTTTTGAGTGGTATAACAGTGACAACTATGGACCTCGTGCTGTGGAAGTCATCTTAGAATATGCTGAGAAGACTAATGTATTAGAAGAAGAAGTCCAACAGTTGAAGAAGAGATTGATGGCATGTAAGGAAAGCAAAAGTGAAGACATAACAATGGAACGAATTCAGAAGCAGTTGAAGGCATTGAAGATTGAGAATACGAATTTAAAACAGCAAGTTAGGACATTATGGGGAGTAGTAAAAATGGTCATTGTAATTGTCCTTATTTCATGGATGTTTAGTGTATTGTGATTGGGGGTTTATAAGTGTTTAATGAGAGGGTCACGTGATTTGGGAAGAAAAAGGGAGGGAAAATAAAAGGGAAATTGATTCAGTGGGAGAGATTCCCTGAAAAAGTAAAAATATCGAAGATTCGCCGGCGTAAAAGGAATCTCAGGCCAAAAGCTTCATTTATGTTGTTGCGTGCACCCAGCTTATGAAGTTTGTGTTGTCAACTGCACCTTCTTTAGTTGATGCTGTTTTGTGCACCAAACTAATAGTTGGTGTTGTTCGCGTCAATTTACCCTATAATTTTCTATTTTTAAGACAATTAAATACAAATGTATATATTAATATTCATTAAACTATTGTTAATAATAACGTGTCCTACCTTTCAGAAATCTTATATTAAAAACAAAAACTCTTTAATTTTTTATAACCACCGTAATTAACACTACTACACCATTTCATCGCATCGGCTGTATTCTTACACATTAACCTTCATCTAAAAAAAGATTGTATTATATTTTTTATAAGTAATTATATAATTATATATATGTACTCTCTTGAAGTCGAGGTTATATTGATGAATTATTCATATTATAATTTACTATGTAGAAAATTTAATAGAAACTGGAAGATCACTTCCTAAGCACAATCCAATGCCTATAACTCTTTTTTTTTTCCCACTTTACTCAAGTATTTCAATACTTCAAATTCACGTTGATAAATTATTAGGGGACGCCTCGAAGCAAACAACTAGTTACAAACTAAACAATGAAAACTAAAAATTACTCTCTTCATTTAATGAGATTGGACAGAATCAAAGAGCATTAATTAGTGGGAGTATCAATATTTAAGTGTTAGGGTATTTGTATCATGGAATTAAATGTTACTCCCTCCGTTTTTTGATGTAACATGTTGACTTTGGATACTATTCATCCAATATATTTTGATTATTAATTGTTATTTATACATAAGAAAAAATATAAGAATGCGGGATCTTGTTTGATTCGTCACGATATACACTTTCCAAATATATGTTTTTTATAATTTTACTTTTATACAATTAGAGATATTATCGGCCAAAGCTTACGCCTCGACAAATGAAAGTTTCAATGTTACATCTAAAAAACGAAGGGAGTACTAAATAAGTACTTTTTTTAGGGATACTAAATAAGTACTTAATAGTATTGATATTAATGGTAAGTGGAAATTTATATGAATTGAAACATATGATGTATAATTTCTAGGAAATTCTACTTTACACAATATTGAAAGAATAACTTATCTAGTTAGTTTTTCTTTGATGATTAGTAGATGATAGCATAATGGTGTTGGCATTACCTCCGATTTCATGTGCCTCCTAATCGAGTCTCATTTCTTACAAGAGGGATCTCCAAATTCCTTCTCTATGGACAAGAGATTTCAACTTATAAAAAGGAAAAAAATAGTCTTTCTGAATTATTTTTTTATATTGAGTCAAATGATTTTTCATACTTCTCATAAAATAAAATTTCATCGGGATTAAAATTTTATATAAAGTTACATTTTTTATTATATGACCGTACAAGCACTAGAAATGGAAGGGGAAGGGAGGGTGAGTTGGCAAAGCAAAGCCAAGTGTCAAGTGTCAAGTGTCAAGTGTCAAGTGTCAAATGCCAACCTAAACCTTTAAAATGTTCCACTATCCGGCCAACCTGAGAAACGCCAAAGAAGAGCAAGTTAGTTTCACTGGAGAAAGGCTGTAAATGGGGCTCTCTTAATTCTTTGATGACTATGACAGATGTCGAAATGTAAAATTAAAAGCCACCCAAAGTAATCTAAAGGTTTTAATTAGCTGTTTCTTATTCTATACTTCGATATATCCTTTAGAAGTATATTATTCCTACTACTAATAATTATTTAAGACAAATTTTGGACTGACCCCCCTTTTTTTTGGCTTTCCTCACTATGATATTGATATTCTCCCCTTTTTGGAGTTTTGGTTTTGTTTTTATGAGTTGGCTTCATCAGTTAGAAATGAAGGTGGAGAGGGACTAGAAGAGCATTCAAAACACTGTTCTCATTGAATGATAGTAGGCACACGACTTAAATGGTTACTCTTTTTCCAGGTGTGTCATTTCTGACCATAAAGCTAAATGATGGAAAAACACAACACTGATAAAAAAAAGAATGATATTAAGGAGAAAGAAACAAAAATGATATTTTAAACAAACCCTTCCCTAAGGAAAAGGAAAAGGAAAAGAGAAATAAGGGAAGCATGTATTGTGTAAATGTCTTTAATTGGAGAGGTATGCATTGATCAAGGTTTATATTGATTAAAATGAATATATTCTAACTGTGTTAGGAAATCTAACATAACAAGATAATATATAAATATATGAGGAGAACATTTTACTTATATTCTCTATCATACCCCCTGCAGTCATAGCGGCCGAAAGAAGTCCAACATTAAGACTGAATTAGAAGTCCAAACATAGTTGTCACGGGAGGCCATTAGTAAAAATGTCTGCAAATTGATACTTTGTAGGGACATGTAGAACTCGTATATGATCGAATGCAATATTTTCACAAACAAAAAGGATGTCCATTTCAACATGTTTGGTACGTCGATGCTATAAAGGGTTGCCAGATAAATAAATATTTACATTATCACAATAAATAAGCGCGGCCTACTGAAGAGGACATTATAGCTCAAGTAACAATTTCCGCAGCCAACATGCTTCGCAACAACATTTCCGACGCCTCGGTATTTTTTGCTTCCTAAGACTCTACCTAGACAGAGTAGCCCGATGTTTCAACGACCATGAAATTAAATTATGACCACCTAGAAAATAACAATACCTAGAAGTCGAACGACGACCGTCAGGATACCCACCCTAATCACTATTTGTATATGTGATCAAGCGAGTCGAAATAGAAGGATAAAAGCGTAGCCCTGTATGTAACACGGAATGCGTTTTAATGCATTAAAATGAGGCTCCCTAGGGTTATAAAAAGATAAACATGTTGTACCGCATAAGAAATATCAGGATGAGTCAAAGTGAGGCACTGAAGAGCACCTGCTAAACTGCGGTAGTGAGTGAGATCCTGAACTGGAGGAGGACTAGAATCGACACCAAGTTTGGACTTAGTATTCAGAGGAGTAGCGACTTATTACAAGTGCCCACACCGGCACGCTCTAGAATTTCCCGAGCATATTATTTTCGTTGAGAGAGGATCATGCCGTAAGAAGATCGTGTGACAAAGAATACCCAAAAAATAATTGCTATGACCAAAATCAGACATAGGAAATTCATATTTCAACAGATAAATAGGACATTGTCGAAGCTCATCAGAAGAAGTGACAAGTATAATATCGTCAACATAAAGAAGAACATAAGTCGTATGGGAGCCACAACGAGAAATAAATAGAGAAAGGTCACTTTTTTCACCCTCAAAACCAATATCATCAAGAATTTTGCAAACCGTTGGTACCAAGCCTGATGAGCTTGCTTAAGACCATAAATAGCTTTTTCAATAAACAAACATAGTCGGGAGCCTTACGATCAACAAAACTAGGAGATTGATGCATGTACACAATCTCATGCAAATCACCATG
Source organism: Beta corolliflora (assembly GCA_947648045.1). Taxonomy (NCBI): domain Eukaryota; kingdom Viridiplantae; phylum Streptophyta; class Magnoliopsida; order Caryophyllales; family Amaranthaceae; genus Beta; species Beta corolliflora. The sequence goes on from CANSZD010001918.1 coordinate 65,770, forward strand.
AAGGAATGCATTCTTCACATCTAGTTGATAAATAGACCACTTTCGAGCAAGAGCCAAACTCAAAACAGTTTGTATATTAGATGGCCGAATAACCAGGCTAAAAGTCTCATCACAATCAACTCGCACCTCTTGGGATTTTCCGTTGGCCACTAGACGAACTTATGCCTCTGAAGATCACTAAAAGTGAGTTTGTGTCGGAACAACTATATGCAATTAACAATAATGTTCATCCACTGGAGGTTTAGGAACCAATTCCCAAGTTCCTACTTCAATAGAGCATTACACTCATCACCTGAGATGTTTAATAAGGTCAAGCAATTGGTTAGACTGTATGCATGCTGAAATTGGTGATGAAAGCAATAAAATGACTCAATATTTGCGAAACAGTGATTGAACAGCATTGTACATCTGTAGCGTCAATTGCAAATGTTTAATGTATGTTGCATACGCACAATATGCGTACGCTTGTACGTATATGTTTGAGTATATATACGATAGGTAATGTATTTTGGGATTGGTGAGATGAATTGCCCTACCGAACCTGAACCGGTCACATGTCAACCCGATCCGGGTTAGCGAGCTAGACATTCCGGGAATAAGGAAGGGCAGAAGGAAATCCCTACCCTCAAAGCCGCCCTAATGGACTAAAACCCCAACCTTAAGGCTGGAAGCGCACGACGCCAACCACCTGGCAAGCTTAGCTTGGTATATACGGTAGGTGAATGATGAATCAAATATTTACCATTTTATAGGTTTGTCGTTTTTCACCGTATATAAATATATAATTCTAGGAGCACTCTTTAGAACTAAATCTTTTCCTAAAAAATGGAAAATTATAAGATGAACTGGGATGCCTGAAAAATTGAATAAGTCAAGCAATTGGATAATTCAATGGACTAGAGAGTCAAGGCCCCACAAGGTACCAAGTGGTGTTAGTTTAAGTTTCGAAAATATAACTACCTAAGCTTGAGTATGTCAAATCTGATTAACTAGTGTTTTCATAAATGCAGTTCTATGAGTATTATAAAGGACTTTAATACAACAAAGAAAAAAACGTTGATAAACACATCTCAAGACATTGTGATTAATCCTCCACAAGACAATTCAAATGGAATATTATATTAATCAAGTTAATTTAAATCAGGTTATATTCCCTTAAACAAAATAAGAATATATATTTCTCAAAAGAAAAATAAGAACATATTGGCTCATGCATGTTTCATTTTTGGTATGGTAATCCTACTTCGAGTCATAATCAAGTCTGTTGTAAATTTATACTAATATATTAAAAGGCGTTGTTTAAATAAGAAAACGTCGCCACACGACGCTCTCCCTTAGAGTGTTTTACTTAATGGAATTCACATAAAATTTTAAAAAAATTGAAAATGCATTATAGAATATTTGATCAAGTGACTTCAAACTTATATACTAAAGTCTTAACCACTAAACCAAGTGATATTTGGTGATATTATTAAAGTAAATTTTGAATAAATGAATGAACCTAAAATCTAGTTTATAACTTTAATAATGGGTACAATTATATCGATTGTGTAGTTCCAATTTTAAGTTGAGTCAACAAATTAGGGTCCGTTCTGTTCAACTTATTTTAACTTATATAAGATTATATAAGATCAGATAAGATCAGATAAGTTCAGATAAGATAAGATCAGATAAGATAAGATAAGATAAGATAAGATAAATAAGATATTAGACACACACAATAAACTATCTTATAAGATAAGATAAGATCAGATAAGATAAGATCAGATTGGATTGGATTTTATAAAATCTTATAAGATAAGATAAGATAAGATAAGACAAAATAAGTTGAACAGAACGGACCCTTAATGATAACCATTTCATCCAACTATATGTTCTCAATCAAATAATTGAGTAGGACCCTACTTATCTCCTCATATGTACTTGCACATAAACTAGCTTGTTATTCCACCATTCAAGATAATCTCATAATTACTTATTTTGTGTTCTTCAAAAACACATATTATTTTTTTTGCACATAATGGTAATAATTTATAATTAATTTTATTACTTTTATCCAAACCCTTTCTTTTATTCTTCTAAATTATTTTTTAAAAGAAAACACGATTTTTTTTTTTTGCGTACAAATCAACAATTCATATTTATAATATAAGACTTATTTTATTTTACATATTCAAGGTATATCACTATTTAACAAATTAAAGGTCAAAGCTTTGACCATTAAGAAAAGCAAAAAAAAAGTATTATTATCTATGAGATAGGAGGTTTAAGTATACATTCGTACGTTGTAATAACTTTATATTTCCGTCTTATCTTCAATAAAAATCTATTACTGTCATGTATTGTTTTGCCAGATAGTCCAAGTCAATTTATTCTCAATGCGTCTTCGTGATATATCAGGTCCAGGCTGATCATAATGAAGGTATTCTTTTCCATTAGGTATCTGTCCTTATTCATCTTCTGAATATTATTGCTTTCTTCATTCAATAAGTGTAAACATCCAAATTACTAGTATTAGAAACAATCAACCCCAATTGAAACAAGTCATTTGTTTTTTTCTTAAAAAATAAAATAAAAAAGGAAATAATTCCAATCACCTTTCATCACTCCTAATCCCCCAAGCTATATTGAGTGATTACTTTTTTCTTTGTTAAAAATTTAACTACTTTACAAGATGGAGAGTAACAACCGCAAATAAATAATTGAAGATAATATAATTTTATTCCAAAATGTTCATCTAATTGTTTTTTTTTGATAAGTAAGATATTCATTGCTTTAAAACAAGTTACACCTAAATAATCCAAGGAGTAAACGAACCAATTAGGTTGGACCCTTTAAATCAAGGAAAAATTGATGGGAATAATCCCACCTTTGGGCTATCTTCTTAAAACAGTCCCAGCTTTAGACTAACTCAATAAAATCCCACTTTTTCCCATATCTTCTTAAAATGGTCCCTGTTTTTACTTGTTACCCGCCGGAAACCTAGGTTAACTAAAATCTTCTTCACGATCGAGCGCCAGATATGGAGGAGAGACATAAGTGGGAGGTCAGTCGACCAAAAATTTCTTCTTCACAACAGTCAATGCAATCGTCCTCGCCGGCGCTGGAGATCATTTTTGCTCCGGCATCTACATCGACGTCCTCTCCTCCGTCAAACAATCGTCGAAACGCAGACGCTCCGGCGAGCAGCGAGAGATTAAGCTAAAATTGCTAAACTCTCAAATATGTCTCCTTTTCAATGAAAAATTTTCTTCTCGTGAAATTAAACCCCCACACATCAATGCAAAATCACACCTTGCCACTCAAACACACAACTATGTATTCAGATTTTGAAACTTATGACTCAACATATCCACAAAGAACAAACAAGTACTTGATTCGATACATTATAATGCCAAAACCGCATTACCCATCATTTGATTTCCCAAAAATCATCAATTTCGAGTGTAAATACTACAAATTCGAAAAAGGGCAATGACCCAATTTTTCAACTTGAAAAAATCCATCCAATTCAACCCATATTATCCAATAATCATCTAATCTAATGGTTGTAAATACAAAAAAAAAAATTGAAGATATAATTATGCGAAAAATCAAGTAAAACACCCGGATGATAAAGAGAAGCTTCTTGTTGAAGGATCCATTGTTGCATCAGAGCTTGTTGTTATTGTTGCTTCATTCTTTGATGCATCTTTTATTTTCTAATTTTTGAGCCCTTCCAAAATTGGATTTTAGGGTCAGTAAAAGAGTGAAGAGAGTGGAATTTTTTTTCCAAAATAACAGAGAGATATTAAAGAGTGAAATCGAAGAAGCTAAGTGGCCAAAAATGGAATAAAAAGGGGAAAAGGAAAAAAAGCCCTCTAAAACAAGGGATAAAGCGAGAAAAAAGGGAGGTAGGAGAGAGAAAATGAGAGGAAGACATGGAATTGGGTGTTTCCCGAGTTATTTCGATTGCCATGGCGTAAGGTAGAGTAAGTTTCGGGGATGAGGGAGAGAGAGAGAGGGAGGTGGGGATAAGTTTCACGGATGAGGAGAGATATGGGTGGGGATTCATTTTGCAAAAAATATAGCACGTGGGTCTTTTACCTGTAATTGCAAGTCATTAACAGGTAACGGACCATTTTAAGAAGAGAAGATAAAAGGTGGGATTTTATTGAGTTAGTCTAAAACTGAGACTGTTTTAAGAAGACAGCCCAAAGGTGGGATTATTCCCATCAATTTTTCCTTAAATCAAAGGAATGTAAAACTAATCCAACAGGATTACAACACAATTATCAACTTCTACAAATCACCAAACCAATGCTGATCTCTCCTACTGATCTTCTGTGGCAGTACTGTTCCAATCCTCAATTTCACTACATACTTTATCTGGTTGACTGTGTGCTCCACACTTGGTATACAAGCATGCCAATAACTCGCTATTCCTTGCTTGCCAAATAAAATATACTAGAGTCGCTATTCCAAAGCATAAGTCACCTGCTTCACAAATTTTGACTTCTTGCAATTTTTCACCCATCTGATAAGTGTCTGCAGTGTTTTCCTTGTTGTTGTGATCCCCAGCTTAATTTCCAACAAACATTTCTCACTATAATGACAAGGGAAATTTCCTCAGGTACCCCTGAGGTTTGACGTAATTCTCAAATTACCTCTCACATTTGGGAAATTCCTCAGATACCCCTGAACTTTGTGTTTGGGCTCAAGATACCTTTACTAATGACGGAACCGTAACGCCGTTAAATTTTTTTCTCTCCCCTCTCCATCTCCATCTTCTTCATCTCTCCTCCCACCATCCTCCATTAAAGACATTCAAAACCTTCAATTTTATCTCTCTCCTCCCCATCTTCATCTTCCTAAATTCTCAAAAATGAAAATCCATCTTTATCTTCGAGTCATGGCTCCGCGATTCTGGCTACCTCGAAATCCTCGACCACCGCACCACCCAACTCCACAACCTCAACTACTCCGCATCCACTTCAACCACCACCACCGCACCCAGTCGAACCACCCCACTCGCCAGACGAATTTTGTTGTTGTTGTTGTTTATGTTTTCTGGGTTTTTACTAGTGTTTGTTTATTAGTTTTTGATTGGATTTGAATATTAGTTTTTGTTTGAGATTTTGTTAGGTTTGGGAAGTACCCATTTGCTCAATTTACTCCCTGCACTTGCAATTTTAGTTGTTTAATTGGATTAGGTTTTAATTGATTTGAGTTGAGGGTTCGAATTGTTGTGTATTTTGTACTTGAGTGGCACTTTGAAGAGTATTGCAGGATTTTTTTGGTTGTATTATCTCAATTTAGCTCCTAGATTTGTTGCGGGTTTGATAAAAGTTGTAGTTCTTTGTAACAATTTTGACCATTTTAGCTGCTCCTTATAATCTTTTTTTTCCTCCCTATTTTCTGGAAATTGAACATGATTTTTGCTGGATTTAGGGTGTTTCATTTTTGACAATTTAGGAAGATGAAGATGGAGAGGAGAGAGATAAAATTGAAGGTTTTGAATGTCTTTAATGGAGGATGGTGGGAGGAGAAATGAAGAAGATGAAGATGGAGAGAGGGGAGAGAAAAAAATTAACGGCGTTAGGGTTCCGTCATTAGGTAGGGTATTTTGAGCCCAAACACAAAGTTCAGGGCTAACCGAGGAATTTCCCAAATGTGAGGGGTAATTTGAGAATTACGTCAAACCTAAGGGGCCGGGTACCTGAGGAAATTTTCCTAATGACAATGAAAGAACAAATGTATGTGATCCTCAGGAGCTACACATTACATATTAAGCATAACTCAGAATTACTTATTCCTATCTAAGCCATCCTAGCTGTTGTCTGCAATATGGTTTGTGCTGCCAACCAATTGATGATTATATGCATAGGAACATTCAATCTGCAGACCATCACATCCCATGTAACTCTCTCCTTTACACGCACCTTTGATCTTGTCATATACATCTTGAATTGAGTATCTTGACAGTGTGGATAAATCAGCTTCAGAGTAGTATTTTTTTAACTCCTCTTTCACTTGACAGATCCTTTTCCAGTACCAGCTAGCTCCAAGTTTAGGAACATAGCTCCACCAATTCTCCCCTTTCACATAGACTGAATTGATTCATTTTATCCAAACATTGTATTGTTTGGAAGTAATTGCCCATACATATTTCCCTAGGCAAGCCACATTCCAAATAACTACATCTCTAAATCCAAGCCCTCCACAATTCTTACTCCAACACAAGTATTCCCAAGCAACAATCCCTGGTTTATTGGAATAAGCATCTCCACTCCATAAGAAGGCTCTGTAAATTTGTGAAACTTCATGTAGCACACTTTTAGGCAGTATGAATACTTGTGCCTAGACCTATGTAAGCTCATCAGTACTGAGTTGAGCTCTGGCAGGTCCGTCCCAATCATTATGGAGGCCCTGTGCAACTTATATAGAATGGGGCCCTTAATTTGTAATACCATTTTCTTCTTTCGTTATAAGTTAATGGTTGTTTTTTTCGTTCATAATTAATCATTTTATTTTTATTTTTTGGACATTTTACTAAGCCTGAAACGTTGTTTCATCATCGAATCAGATGACGAGGAGAAGCTCCTTCTTCTACCCTTATTTTATTTATAAAATTAGTCTACCTTCATATTAGTATCACTATCAAATTATAATTTTTTATTTGGTGTTAGAGAGCGACTAAGAGCAATGATGTAGATGGGGTTGATCCTAATTCTTAGGTACGACCCCCATAAGACTTTACTATCAAAGCTAGATGACATCCACATCAAAGTACTCCCTCCGTCCCATAATAAAAGTCCTGATTCTATTTTTACGCGGGAATTAAGGTGAATAGAATCTTGTTTTATTTTGATAAATAGATTCATTTTGTCTTGGGAAACAGTTATAATGATTTTTTCTTTTTAAACAAAAACATAAGCTGAATATTAAATGGCGCACGTTTTTTGCGGGAGGAATATTAACAGACTCTTGTTGTTGGTGATGAAAAGCTAATGGCGCTGGGCAAATAAAAGAGCAATTAACCCATAAAAAATTGACCAATGAAATGTTTTCATCAACTATAATTAACCAATGAAATGCTTTAAACAATAGGCACACAGATTAGAGCCTTAAACATGGACGAACCAAGTTTCATACAGCCTTAAATGGGGACTTAATGAGGTGGTCAACAATGGTAAATGGGATAAAAGATCCCATTTTGTCATTAATAGTGGGTGCATTAGGAGAGTAAATAATGAGGATATTTTGAGAATTTATCTAATTTTATGAGGGTATTCTGGGAATATTTATTGAATTAAAATAGAAAGGGGACTTATATTTTAGGACACCATATTAAGAAAGGGGACTTATATTATGGGACGGAAGGAGTATAAGTAGTGCTTGTAAAGGATTGAAGTTCTCAAGAATAATTATTAATGTTAATTGCTATTTACTAGGCAGTGTTAGATATTTAATGCTGGTAAAAGTAAAAACAAAAGGTACAAAAAAAAATCAAGCGTTTTATGATTGATTTCCAAATTAGTAGTTCAACTGCATTTACTAGGGGAAAGGTGAAATACATAGTGACATAAATATAGTAGCATTGACTTGGGAAAAGAAAAAAAAAGGGAAATACTAGATAGTCTAGATTCGAACACCTGCACTCTTTTAGTTTAACAAAACTACAAAATACTAATATGCAAAACCACTACACTACATTCAATTATTTCTGTATATGTCGCAACAGATTCTATATATTAGTTTTCAGTTTTGGAGGCCCTGTTTTATTGGAGGCCCAGTTCTAGTGCACCGGTTGCACATGCTATCAGCCGGGCCTGAGCTCTGGCAGTGTAAGATAAGTTTCTTGAATTCCAGATTCTGATCCTTGAAGTCATTTTCTCCACAATTACTTCACACTGAGCTTTTGATATCTTCTTGCAACAAATAGGTACCCCAAGGTACTTGAATGGAAGATTGCTTCTTATAAATCCAGAAACATTCCATATCAGATTCATTCATTCCACATGTATAGAATGCAGATTTTTGAGGATTGGCTTTCAGACCAGAAGTTGTAGAGAACAGTTTGAAGGCTCTTAGTAACATATACACAGATGCAAACTCTCCTTTGCTACAAATAATTAAATCGTCAGCAAAACACATGTGTGTTAATTTCATCTCCTTACACCTAGGATGAAATTTAAAATCTGTCATCTCACTCATTTTACAAAGTATTCTAGATAAATACTCTATACACACCACAAACAATAGGGGAGACATTGAGTCTCCTTATCTCAAACCTTTTGCAGATTTGAAGTATCCTTCCATATTGCCATTGATCATCAAGGAATACATTGGGGTAGAAACACAGTTCATAACTAACCTAATAAAAGTACTAGGAAAGCCTAAATGTGTCAACATTTCCTGTAAGAACTCCCAATTCACATTGCATATGCTTTTTGGAGGTCAATTTTCAACATACAACTAGGACTCACTTTCTTCCTATTGTAATGTTTAACCATATTCTGAATGACCATAATATTATGAACTATAAAATGACCATGCACAAACCCCCCTGATTTTCTATGATTAAATCAGGTAATACTTGTCTCAATCTCCGACATAATACTTTTGTGACACACTTATACAAAGTATTACAACATGATATTGGTCTATATTCACTAACATTTTGAGGACATCTAGTCTTAGGTATTAGAGTAATGACAGTATTATTTAACTCTTTTAAGACCTGACCACTTTGCAAAACATCTAAAACTGCTGCAATTACCTCATCTCCAGTTATGTCCTATCTCTGTAAAAGAATGCACCAAAGCCATTTGGTCCTGGAGCTCTATTTCCAGGAATGGAAAACAAAGCTCTTTTCACCTCATCTGCTGTGCATGTTGCCTCCAATACTGCTTTATGTGCCTCAGTATTAAGTGGCCCTGCTTGCACAACTTCAGGTAACACATGAGATCTGTGTTGCTCATTACTCCCTAACAATCTCTTATAGTATGCCACAAATGCTTCTGTCACTGTTGCGTTATCTTCATGCCATTTACCTTGCCCATGAAAAATGCTGTATATTTTGTTTTGAACTCTCCTTGCCTTTATGCTCTGATGAAATAGGCTGGTGTTTTCATCACCATCCTTGATCCATTCCATCTTTGCTTTTTGCCCCAAGAATTCCATATATGCTCTATGTCTCTCTTTGTACTCTTGTACTGCCTGCAATTCATCTTCTGCTACTTAAGTCAACCCAGCTGAAGCATGATGCTGATGGATTCTTTCTTGGAGCTCAATCATTCTTCTATAAGCTTTCATCTCAGCTGCTTGCAGATTAGTGAATCCATTCTTATTTAGCTCATTCAGAGCCACTTTCACAATCTTCAATTTCTTCAATACTGAATACATTATTGTCCCTTGTACATCAGTATTCCAGGCACCCCTGATAACATCATAATAATGTGTGGAATTCCTCCACATAGTAAAATATTTGAATGGCTTCCTACCTTTTCATTCACTCTGATGAACTGTTATTAGTGCAGGAGAATGATCAAATTCTCCTTCACTTTGAAATCATCTAATTGTTCTTGCTCCTTCTTTGTGCTCTTTATGTAGTTGTATGATTATATTTTTTTTTCACCCCGAAATTATTGAAATTTATGGAATAATTATCATAGAATCAACTACTAAAATTAACCCTAAATGCTGCTTGTATATGTCATACCTTTTGTGAATACCTCAAGACACAATATGATATTGAGGTATAATCCTTTCTATATATTTTGCTTTTTGACTTTGAATTAGATTCATTCTATTTTCAGTAGACAAGAAATAATCAAGTTTTCTTCTTAGTATATGTCAATAAGATTTAACCTTAAATATTTTCTTCTTTTGTTACACTAGTTCTTATGCATTTTGCAGATTGAAATTCTAGCAATCCATTCGTTGCTTGAGTTATAAATTTACTCAAGTGCAAAGAATTTGACCTTTTAGTTGTACTACAGTATTAGGCTCGAATCTTAACTGTTATGAACGTCAACTGCTTTTTATCTTACTGAATTAAGCTCACCCTTTTAGAGTAACACCTCAATAACATAATTGTGTTTTCAGCATAGAAAAATTACCATATCAATGAGTTTTAATTTGGTAAAAATGCATGCCCTAGTAGAGTATAGAAGTCCGTTATTTATATGTGTGTCTTACTAATGTTTACGATTATATATCATCTTAGGTTGTTTCCTTTGGCTTATTGTGTATGAAATTAAATAGTTTTTGTTAAGCTTCGCTTCTTCCTCCATTTTACATTACGCTTTACACGTACTTATCAAGGCACATAATTTTAAATGTTGAGATATTATTGGTATAGTTGGTTGGAGATTCACCTGTAATTGTAAGGTTCATAGGCCGAATCCTCCCAACTAGTGCAGACTTTTGGAGGTAGAGGAATCCTCTTACCTTTTCCACTTACTCTCAAGTGTCTGACCTATAAATACTAGACCAAGAACACGGTGTGGATTGACGTCTAAACTAGGTCCTTCTCCTTACTATTAAAAACAAAGTTTGTTACTATTTATAAGAGATTTACTTTGCGAAAGTAAATGGCTAATGGTTATGCTACCCAGAATAAAACAAGAAAAAAAGTCACAAGGAAATAGAAAGAATAAATGGGTGATAGGAGTGCCAGGTGGAAGAATTAAATCGTGAGTACAAGTCAAAACATACTCCCAATGTGAGAAGTAGCTTTTATGGGCATGCATGTGTTAAAGATTGATAGCTATTTGCTGTTTTGTTGGCTCTTTTGATCGAGAAAGAAAGCTACATTTTTAGTGGTTATTATTACTACTACTCATTTACTCCTTCGGTCCTTCCTTGTATGTATGTATATATCCGACCTCACAGGTCAAAACCCATATCAAACACTTGATACTTGAGACTCTTTCTTATTCTTCTTCTTTATCTCTCTCTTCACCCTCAAAAACCCCCTCATTCTTTCTCTCTTTTATTTTTCAATAAAGCGAAAAACAAACAGACACTTGGGATCCAATTAAACTAGCGATATATACTTGCTAGTTTTTGGGAATCCTCGACTTTCTCTCAAATAATGGATGACGGAGAAGAATGTAACAGCAATGAATCCGGTTGGACCAAGTATATTGATCCAAGTGATAATGAAAACTACAACAGTAGTATTGATGATGATGATGATGGTGGTGATGCTCGTCATCATAACCATCATCATCAAAATTATGCTTATAAAAAGAGCAAGGATGTTGATGGTGATGATGATGATGATGATTCCTTCGCATCCGATGCGTCTTCAGGTCCAGGTCATTACCATGATGTAGAGGCTGAAAACCAACAACATCGTTACCATGGTAGCAAGTCATCAGGGATGAAATTTAGCAAAGAGGTCAAGGACAGAAATGAAAGGAATACTCCTAAATATGGTACTGGCAAAGGAAAAGAGACTGTTTTGAAGACAAATAAATCAACTAAACAAAGGAAAGGTAAAAAATAGATTAAGTTACTCCTATTATTTTATTTACTTCCTTCGTTTTATTTTCCTTTCATTATTTTGACTTTTGTGCAATTTAAAGTACAACTTTGACCATAGTTAATTTTTTGAAAAAGTTATATTTTGAAAATATACATTGAGATAAATATACCATTTCAGTTTTTAATTTTTATATATTAGTCTAATATTATTAGTCAAAGGTACTTATTATTGGACTAGCGCAAAAGTTAAAATGATGCAAGTAAAATAATATGCGAGGAAGTACTAGATTAGGTAGGGGGAGTTGGTAAAAATGAGTTAAGAATATAAGACCAATGATGTAGTAATCGGAATCTCTTTTGTAAGTTAAAGTATTTATGGAAATATTTTTTCCCTCCCTGTTAAAGGTTAGCACTTCTGCCCTTTAATTTGTGCAAGAATTTCGCCTGCATCAACTGAAGTGTGATTTTCTGTTTCTGTATCAGGGTGTTAATCCATATGTATGTGTATTTTATTAGGACGGTACACTACTTTATAGAAGTAGTTTATACTGAAGTTGGTCTATTTCTCTAACAATATATAACAAAGCATAAAATAGAAATAAATGCCCAGCCTTTGTTATCTTCATGGTTCCTTATTAAGAACTGTAAAGTACGTCCTTTTAACCTTTTACTATCTTAATAAGGATTGTTAAGTCCTTTTTACCTTTTATCTAAACATGTGTACCAAAATGGTATCCTTAGATTATCGAAACTAGCACAAAACCCAAGTTTAAACTTTGCCAGGCTGTAGCATGAAATGAGTTTATGTCTTGAATCATCAAATCCAAAACTTGGATTTTGCTAGCTTATACATATAGTTCCTCCGTTCTTTTTCTATTGCAACAATGAGAAATTTACACTATTCACTCACCACCCTTTAAATATATATTGTGATTTTTACATAAGAAAAAATATACGTGCGGCCTTATTAGATTGCGTCTCGATATATACTTTCAAAATATCCAATTTGTATAATTTTTACTAAAACCTAATTAAAGATATTAATAATTGAAGGTGTGCGTTGTGACAGTGAAAACTCAATTGTCGTAATAAAAAGTAACTGAGGAAGATATTCTAAAGTATTCTACTACTTCTTTTATAATATTTTCTCTGTCTCAAAATTATCCTTTAATCTTCCTGACATCTAGTACGTCATCTCTACTTATATTATAATATGTTTTGTAGCCTAAAAATGATTGTAATTTGAAAATAAAAGATTTTTTAGAATGGGAAGCCTCATATTCAGCTTTTTTCAGGCTTCACTAGTATATAAATGGCTGAAATTTTCTAGATTTGGGAAAATAAACCTTAAGTATGAGAGATTTTCATGCTTCATAGACAAAGAGTAAAGACGATTTTATAGTACAAGGCGCTTCACACCTCACATAGGTCACCACTGTGGCCTATGGATAACCTAAGTATGAAATTTTGGCTCCAACATGTCAACTTGACAAATCTAGCTATTCTTCTCATTGATTCTAGAATTTGAGCTAGATACATCACAATCAATGCCTATCATTTATTTTCCCATCTCTTTTCTAGTTTTTTTTTTCTTTTGCATCCGTAAAATAATTGGAGTAAAAAAAACTTTGAATCTTCTAGTTACCTTTGTCTTTTTAGTCACAACACTTTGACTTTTCAATTATTTTATTTTTTTTTAAAGAGAAATTTCATTAATTGAAGCGCCAAACGGCATCTACAATAGGTATTAAAGAAAAGAAGATACAATTAAACAAGACTAAATCAAATTCGTCTTCGAAAAACTACTAATGAACCAGGATCGAAGCAATACAATAGTAGCCCTTATATTCTTGAATCAAGCGGTATTGATGAGGAAGTCTATCATTCGATATAGTTTGGGAAGAACATTCTTGATCGAGTCGGGTTGACCGCATCCGAGATTCCAATACCTTCCGTGTTGAGTCTCGAACTTCAACCAATGAGAATAATTTCTCATACCTAAAAAACAAAAGAACCATACTCACAACTCCCATAGTGAGAAGGAGATTTCCAAAACAAACTAAAAACCCCATAACAGGGGTTTGAGAAAATCTCGTAAAGAGAAACTAATTTATTAAACAAAACAAGAAAATGAACAAAAACCGAAAATAAAAAGGGAAAAGGGGCTTTACCATGGATAAAATCATCCACAAGTAACCCCTAATCAATTGAAAAAAAGGATAGGGGAGGTAGGGTTTGAGGAGAGACAAAAAGAGAGAGGAGTTTCAATTACTTATATACTTCTACTAACTTTGGCCTGTAATTTTAGACTAATATATATCAACTACTTCATTAAATTTTTCACTTAAAATATAATTAATAATAATGATGATTTAAATTGTGAATTAGTAATTGTAAAAGCCAATAATTGTGATTTGTAACTAAGATAACGGGCTATAGGCATCATAAGGGGAAATGACAATAGCAATGACAACTAGTTTTGATCCCTTTGCATGAAGAGGTCCAAATAAAGTAAGTAAGCTTATTAAGTTTGTTGGGGGTATGAAACTAAAAAGTTTACTGAGCAAGCATATAGTCGCCTAGGAAAGAACTTTTAGTGACAGCAACAATATATATATAGTTCTAATTTGTTTGGCAAAAAGTTTTAACCTTCTAGAAAAGCCAAAAGTAGTGGGGTGGTGATGCTGACATGCTGTAATGTTTGAATTGTTGGAAACTTTCTGTTTAGGCTGGCAGGATTCATCATCCTCAACATGCCCTGAAGCAAAGAATATTTGGTGTGGAGGGAAATATTGCACATAAGAAGATAGGGTTCATGTGCAGAATTATATACATGCACGTGCTATTTGATGTTACAACATGAAGGAAAAGATATCACAATTCATATTTAAAATTGACTATGAATCTTTTTCATTAGAGGGTCCTACCTCAACAAATTCACTTAGAATCTTTTACTAGTGACAGATGCAAGTATATTTGCAATATACCAACAGTATATGCTGATTTTGCCTCAAACTATACATGAGTATATATAGAAAAACACAGTAAGTGAGATTGGGACAATCGACCATATTTCCGAACTTTCTAGTAAAAATCTAGGATCAAATCTTATCAAGCATATATATTTTGAAGGATAATGTGGAGTTAGTTCTGCCTCGACGGGAACTTGACATGTTCTCCAAGATTGTTTGCTTAATTTTTAGGATTGGCAACGTTTAATGGGAATCAATTATAAATGCAATAATCTAGATCGAGAAAATATCATAAATTCAATATATTAATGTATTATCATTGACCATTTATATAAACCATATGGGTCGTTTCTAATTGACTAATTGTCCATTTGCAATAAGTAGTAGAAAAATCAATAATTCTCAGGAATCCAACAAGTGTTGTTTCAATTTACTTTCTATTGTACTATCAAATACACATTGAGGGTTAAGTTGAATACGCAAGAAATATCATGGTCCATGATTCTTAAGAGGACAAAGTGAATGTGTACATATTCTAGGAAGATGGAAAAAATTAGCACATGAACATGATCCACTAAAAGCACCAATAATGGACTCCCAGCTAATTTCAAGCATGTGAATTGTGAAGTGTGCATTTTTATCTCATTTAATAAGCAGGCTTGAGAGGTCTGAAGAGTTCTGCCATGGTGTGAAGAGGTGTACAAAGAAATCTTCTATTGAAGCAGGATGTTAATTTCCAAATCTCATTAACAAGCTAAAAGAAACAGGAAGCTATAACAGTAAACAAATATTTTTTTTTAAAATGAAGAGGACTATAGAGCTCGATACGACTTCTTAATTAGGCAACAAATTTGGCTAACTCCTACAAGAAGGCCAACTTAAAGCATTCTTTCAAACCAACAAAAACAACAAAGTCTTAGTCCCAAAATACATATATATCTCCAAATTTAAAAAAGAAAAGGTAAAAGGGCAATATCAGGTGTGTTTGAGACAGAGAAGATATGGCATTCAATGTTAAATCTGATGGATATGAGGTCCAAATAAACAAAAAATGACAACAGGCCAGCAAAAGAAATTTTCTTGGGTTGCAATAAACCAATTTGCTGGACAGTAAGACTATAGCAGAGTTCATTTAGCATCTCAATGAGATCAATACACATTATGGTTTTCTTATGCCTGTAGGACCAGCAAAAGGGTAATCAGTAGAATCACAATTTTGAACTGTTCTTGAGTTAAATTTTGAACTGTTCTTGAGTTAAATTTTAATAATACTTGTATGATGGACAGCATAAACTGCTCATTTCTGCCAACAAATGGACCAACGAAAAAGTAATGAGTGCAGCTAATTGCCTAAATTAAGGCAACTAACAAGGGATGAAAGGTACATCATACACCTTTTACTCTGTAACCAAAAAACTAACTCGACTTTGGTTCATTAGCGAGATATTGGTAAATCTGCCTCATGTTAGTTGATTAACATGATAGGCAATCTGAAGTTACTAATCAGACCTTTAGTTTTGCCTCAAGTATCTAAACCGGCTTTCATAAACTAGCCAAGTAACGGCGCTTAGACACGTACTAGTATCGGACACTAGTAGAAGCCTGAGTAAGATAGTAGTAATAAAATGAAACTTCTATCAAATGTGTCCTGTCCTATGCAATTGTCATCATACATTATCAGTTAAAGGATCAGATAATGGATAAGTTAAACTAAACGAGCAAATAATCTTCCATTGTGCAGTTAATGAATGTTTCAGACACCAGAAAAATGGATTGTTTGTACAGTCTGAATTTTCTAGCCTGCAACAGAAGCAGGAGGAGGTTGGGGGGGGGTTCTGTCAGAAATTAAACATGTCTAAACAGCTGGAAAATTTGGGACAGAAATCTCCAACCGTAGGCACATGTTGTAAAGGGGTGATGCAGCTGCAGCTTATTACTGTATTTACTGTTGCCAGGCTTGCCTATATATGATTTGCCTACTTAGGTTTATAGGATCAACAGTGTAATAAATACAGCAGCTATATAGGCTTCTTCATCTAGCTAATTTCATTCTTTCCACTTTTTATCGCTTCTTTTATTACTACTGGTGGATAAATATACAGCCAAGTTTTTTTTCCCTACAAAATTGGGTCAGGATTCAGGAAGCTGTGTGTTTGCAGCTAGAAATAAGAAAAAAGGACTAGAACTGAAGTGAGGAGTTTATGAGGGTAGTTATCCGAAATATGAAAAAAACAAAAACGGAAGAAGTTAGATAGATGTGGAAAGCTCCTAAAAAGCATATGCTTGGATTCGGAGTAATGTATGAGTCAGGGTGTGTATACTCAAGCACCCTTTTTTCTTCCTGAATCATCTCTAAATTTAGTCAAGAAAATCCCACGTAATGTATTAAGAGAGTAATAGAGACAAAATAAAGAGAATAAAGTTCGATGGAGATTATGAATTATGATAGATGGGATGAGGTATTGACTAAGGAGTGGATAATTATTGCCTTTATTTTGGGTTATATGCCAAATGAGGGTAATAAATTTCCCTTCCACTCTTTGCATCAACTACATCATTACTTCCTTAACGCATTACCCTCAATTTAAACATGCGCTAAGGGATTTTCCTATGGCTACATTTTCATACCCAATTTAGATAAATGTTATTGTTCATACGAAAGCTCATCTTACAATTACAAATTACAATACAACCTATCAAAGGGGAACGATTTGAAATTTTTTGTTTGGTTGCTAACAGCATTATTAACAATGAACCAAAAAAAAGGTTCATCCTTCTCTCTCCTCTTTTCTCTCTCCTCCACATCATTCTCACAAACCATTTCCAATTTCTCTCTTAACCATGAACTAAAAAATAATGGTTCATGCCTCTTTCTCATCATTTTTTTTTCCTACCTCACCACATTTTCTCTCTCTTCAAATAATTCTATGAAGTTGTATTGATTAATGTAAAACCAACTTATGCTAATTAATTGTAACTAACTCGTATAATTATTAATTTGTAATTACTAATTTTTGTTATATAATAATCATCGATAACTAATTAATTATTGTAATTTAATTAATTTTATTTTTTGGAAATTAATTAATACGGGTAAACTAATAAAGACCGGAGGGAGTATTAGTTTACAAATAGTAAAAAAGAAATGATAATAGGAAGAGAAGAGAAAACTGAAATTGTGAACAAAGTATATCAAAATGGGTGTCTATTTATAGAGAATGAAAAATTATGAATTTCGGTATTTTTTTTTATTATTTTTTGAATTGTATTTTTTGAAATATTAACGTTACAATAATTGTAATGTTAATAATAAAAGGACCAATAGAAATTAAACAAGTGGCAGATTTTAAGAGGACCGCAGGGGGAAAGGATGCCACCTCAGCGCGTGTCAGCTGACTTTTTTTGTCCTTTGTGAGCTGTACCCACCACTAGGGAAATGACAGGATTTTTTTCTCCTTTTCAAAGCCAGGGTGGAAGGTTCGTGGGTTTTCACGAACCATTCGGATTTCCGAATGGATTCACCTCGATCCACGCGTGAACAATTTTTGGGTTCATCATTATGCCCAAATTAATTGTTCATCCTACATGAACCATTTTTTGGTTCATTGTTAAGGATGCTCTAAAGAGCAGGATTAGTAGAACGTAATTATAAAGGAGTCAAATAGGTTCAAATTCATGAAAACTTCAAAACCAATCATTCGATATAATTTTGGACATGACTCAACTCATATACTTCCTCCGTTCCAATTTAAATGCAATGTTTTCATAAAACGGCAATTTCAAATTAAATACAACACTTTACTTCTTTCTATTCTTGGTTTTTGAGTGGGAAATTACGAATATACCTTTACTAAAACTAATTAAGCCTTATTTAACTACACTAATTGTTGTGGTCCCACTTTCTCTCTCCATATTAAGTTAGTCACATGCCCTTATTTTTTCTTAATCTCATCTTAAGGAATTTTGCCTAGGAGAATGTGTCATCCAAATTGTTGCATTTAATTTGGAACGGATGAAGTAATTAATGATATATTAGATGACACATAAAATGAAATAGAGGATCCTTACCAAAAAGTTACTTCATAATTAAAGCGATGAGAGTTCTAGGAGGGAAAGGGAAAATCGGCATAATCACATAAAAATAGCCTTAAGCAAAAGCAAACATAAGGAATAAGAGTAATATTAGATACTCCCTCTGTTTATTTTTATCATTCTCACTTTCCTGTGCGTGTCTCCCAATACACCTCTTTGAACTTAAATATCTTTCATTATATATTAGTAAAAATTATAACGATTGAATATTAATAATGTACTAATTGAGACGGATCAAACAAGACCCCACATGACTATATTTTTTCTTATAAATTGAAAAAAATTGGGAAGATTCTGTAAGCATTGAATAGTCTAAGATCACAAGTGAGAAAGATAAAAAAAACGGAAGGAGTACCAACTAATTTAGCTGATAAAATTAAGACAAAATTGTACCGCAAAAGTAGGCACGAAACATATTGACAAAAAAAGGACTCCCTAAATTATTAGAGATGCTGGTGCAAGATAGTAGGACTCACTCTCTGGCCTAATCTTTGGTGGAAACTGATTGCCTTCAATTAAATCAGAAGAGCCAAAATAGTACTCTTGTGTTGATAAATGGTCACCATTTATTTAAATTTTGTATACATATCTGTTTTACCTCAGTCAATTTATTGGCTTGCCGGCAGACATCTGTCGAATAGTAGTATTTATTTTTACTTACTGTCATTTTGTTTGTTTTTTGGAGGGTGAACCAATAAAGGAGAGAATATTGCATTTCTGAAAAGATAAAAACTCAATCACCTCTGAATACCCAGAAATGAAAATGAAAAATCACATGGTAAATTTGACTACCAATCTCGTAAATAACTTTTGGTTCAAGTTGTTTGTCTTTTAACCTCATATCGTCTTAACATTCAGCATTTTCTGAGTTTCAAAAGGCCAGATTTACGACGAGCAAAGGTGGCATGAAGACACGACGAGTACTTAATCTCCAGGCATAAGCCCGAAAATTAACTTGCAATGTTGTTATTTTTGGCAACCTTCGAGCTTAAAAGACTTGCAAAATCTTCAGATGAAAAATAATCAAAAATTTGAGCACTGAAGGGTCTGTCTTGGCTACAACATCAGGACATCAGAAACTAATTCCAAGGATGTTTATGGCAAAAAGTTGTAATTTAGAATGAAATATTATTTCAATATATGATGATAGAAAATCTTCTGATTCAAAGAACAATAAAAAAGAAACACACTCAGATTCCTTAAGTAAACAGGAATGGAACCTTGTCACTCAAACTGTTTTTTGTTCAAAGCCAGCAGAAATAGAAAGATTCTACACTTAGATTCTCGAACACAAACGACTATCAAAAAACATAAAAATCCAAAGAAAAAGGGAGTTTATAACACATTATAAAGCATTTCAAGATTAAATCTTCTCTACCCAGATGATGTCATAGCGTGCTGTGCACTGCTCAAAGTTGGCGTCCAAAAGCTGGTTATTACAGTAAATATTTTGGGAAGGAGCCAGATCTCAACTCAGATCTTAGATTGCTTAGCGAGTTTGAACCACTCGGTATGGAAAGAACCAGGCATGTCAACCCTTTCATAGGTATGGGCTCCAAAATAATCTCTTTGAGCCTGCACCAAATTAGCAGGCAACCTTTCCCTCCTATATGAATCAAAATAAGCGAGGCTGGAGGACATACCCGGGGTGCTGATACCAGAACTGATAGCAAGGCAGACAACTCTACGCCAAGCAGATTGACGCTCGATCATCTCCTTAGAAAATTCTGGATCAATTAGGAGGTTTGCAAGATCTGCATTCCTGTCATATGCCTTCTTTATGCGGTCCAAAAATATAGCGCGGATAATGCATCCACCCTTCCATATCCTAGCAAGCTCCCCGAGTTTCAAGTCCCATCCTTTCTCAACACTCTTTGCACGAATCAAATTCATCCCTTGTGCATAACTGCATATTTTGGAAGCATAGAGCGCTTGCCTAACATCATCAATCAATTTCTTCTTGTCAACTACTTGGTCAGACAAGATATCTTCAACCCCTCCGGCTTTGAAGACCTTGGCAGCTGCAACTCTTTCGTCTTTTAGACCACTGAGGAATCTCGAGTCCAAAGATGAAGCGATGGTAGGGGCAGCAACAGACAAATCAGCAGCTTGCTGAACTGTCCATTTTCCAGTACCCTTCATGCCAGTTTTGTCAAGCACTTTATCAACCAGATATCCTTCATCTTTGTCATCCTTAATTCCAAAGATATCTGCAGTAATCTCAACCAAGAAACTAAGAAGTTCCCCTTTGTTCCATTCTTCAAAAACTTCCTTCAACTCATCATTAGTCAGCTTTCCAACTGATTTCAGAACATCATAAGCCTCGGCAATCAACTGCATGTCACCATATTCAATTCCATTATGAACCATCTTAACAAAGTTGCCAGAGCCTCCTTCTCCTATATAGGTTACACAAGGGCCACTATCAGAAACCTGGGCAGCAACCTTGAGTAGGATGTCCTCAATGTTTTTGTAAGCATCGAAAGAACCACCGGGCATCAAGGAGGGTCCATGTCTTGCACCCTCTTCACCACCTGAAACTCCCATTCCAAGGTAGAGTAGTCCCTTCTCCTCCATTGCTTTCTCTCTTCTCTCAGTATTCTCATACCACTCATTACCACCATCAATAATACAGTCTCCTTTCTCCATGTAGACAGACAATGTTTTGATGGTTGCATCAACTGGAGCCCCAGCCTTAACAAGCATGATTATAACACGAGGTTTCTGGATTGAGTTGACAAAAGATTCAGGATCATGAAAACCATATACAGGAAGATTTCCTTCTTGTTTGGCTCGTTCAACAGTCTCATCAACCTTTGAGGTGGTCCGGTTGTAGACCGAAATGGGAAACCCTTTATCAGCAATGTTAAGGGCAAGATTTTGGCCCATAACAGCTAGGCCAGCAAGACCAATTCTTGTTGGGGGAGCCATTTTTTATAACTGTTGGAAAATTTTTAAATCATCAGATCAGGGCATACCTTTTTCAAATATATAGAGATTAAAAATCAAACATCAAGACCAAAGAGAAAAAGATAGGTTGAAGGACCCCTAACATTAAGGAGAAAGCATTTACTATAAGGCCAGTAACATAGGACTAAGAGGTTTTTTAGTAAGCAATACTTTCAACTATAGATAGTATATGTTTCTATCCAATCTATAACCTGGTGGAGATTGGTAAAAGGTCGATTGGAAGAGCAAATTTTGGGTTTACTTGTTTCGATATCCACAGAAAAGGAACATATGGAAGAATTGATTTACTTTGAAGTTCAACTACCCAATGAGCCATTTGGATAGAGTAATTATTTTTCTTGAGCTCCTACTTTAAAAAAAAATTAAATGGACTAACGTCATTGTGTCATTTTACACTTAGAAACAAAAAAGCAAATTTATCAAACACTTCTACATAATCTGCTATCTACTATGTGCTTGTCAAATCTTTAGATAATGTGCTATCTGCTAATCTCATCTGTTATCCACTATTGCCAAAATTGCATTAGAGGATGTTCGATAAAGAACCAAAGGTGGGAAATTGGAGGCAATATAGTATATTCTACTTACCACAGATTTTAAGAGCAAGTTGGGATAAATCCATTTTCTTTTTTCTGCCCCCATTACGGTAAGGAGAGGAGCGTATTAAAAAGTAGAGTAGCATGTATATTTTTTAAACACATAATGAGTCAATAACCCTTTAAAATATCAATTGATTACCTTAAGCCACCATCATAAGCAAAATGCACACATGTCCTTATATGTCACTTCATACCTCCAACAAGCAAATTGCTAATCCACCATATACTAAAGTATATTTTGCTCTCTAGTAAGTACTAGTGCTATACACTAAGATAGCTTAATATCTGCTAATACTATCAAACAAGTCCACAACACTTCATAAAACTTAATAATATCAAATATAGGCCACATGGAAGTAAAACGCGGACCAACTCCTATACATTAAAAACTGATCAATCAATTGTAGAGGGAATTCTCAAGAATCTAGTAATGAACACTAACAAGGTTCATCACAGATGAATAGGACCTGATCCCTTAACATTGATGAAAAATGAAAAGTAAGAGTGTCAGAATATATCCTAAAGAATCAAATCAAGTCACCAAGAAACCTTGATCCTCGTCTATAATACTAGGACTCTTCATTTTATCTAAGATACCCATGTCGGATCCTTGACATTCTGAAATGGGTAAGAGCACTACGACACTTCATATTGGGCCAGATCATCATCAATGTTCATTAAAAAAAGTCGAGTCAGACAGTAACACAGATCCTAGTTCTATAAAGTGACCAACTTTTTCAGGCTTATTCAGTTTGCAGTGGACAAAACACATGCAGATGGAAGTCCAGGAAAAGTGTTAATTTCATCACAAGTTCAATAAGTATCCAAATTTTCCTCTTTGGAGCCTACAACTTACATGTAAATCCAAAAATTCCATTTTGATTCAACCCAATCACACAATTAGTTCAATCAAGAAAACTCCACAAAACTGATCATTAAACAAACAAAGTGAAAGAAAACAAAAGATCACAATCAATCTCAACAGCTTTAATCAAGATGAGTAATTCGACCCACTAATTATACAATCAAACATCTGATAATCCAATCAAATACAAGAAAAAACAACCAAATCCGATTAAATCAACAAGAAATAGACCCAGATCAATAACTAAAATCAATTAATCCAACCAAACAAAGAAAAAGATATACCTGTAGGAATTGCTCGATCAAAAATGAGTTGGACCCAGAAAATCTAAGGATGTGGGTTTTTTAGAAGATGAATAAAAGATCTAGAATTTAATGATGTAAACTTAGATGTTGAATGTATATTTAAAATTTAAATATACTAGTAGGTAGGTAGATGTTTTTTTAACGAGAAGGATGAAGAGTGCTGCTCTTCTCTCTCCTTCCTAGCAACTTAGAAGGTCAAATTTGGGTAACCCAATGGTATATTTTGGAATATCTTAGAAAATTATTGAGTTCTCATGGACCAACCACCCCACTCAAAATTGACAACTTTGAAACATCTCACCAACCACCTAGAGCGTCAAAAAATGACCCGATCTCGATAACCCGACTCGAACCTCGTAAATCGACTCGCACTCGAAATTTTGCAGAAACAGGTCACCTGTAACCTGACTTGTACCCGACTTGATAATAACTGATACCTGATCTTGACCCAATACTCCATGACCTCAACCTGAACCGATACCCGCAAAAAAAGACCGATAACTGAATTGATCCGACCTGACAACGATCCGAACCCACCCGACACCTCGGCATGATTAGGACTCGAAACCGATTAGGACCTCGACGCAACCCGTCATTGTCCCGACATGTTGCGACCGGTTACTCCGATTTATTAGGCACTCGTTGTGACCCTAGATATGGTTTTACCCGACTTGTTGCTACATGTTACCCGATTTTACCCGACTTTGTTGATTGTTGATAACTCGACTTGTCATTGAATTCACCACATAGTAACATAAATCATAAACTAACAAAACTACAAAAAGGCATATAGCTAGATGAACTATTCAAGCATTGATTTTCAATGATATCTTAACTCATTTACTAAATGACGCCATTTTTTTTCTTAGTAACGCCATAAATACATGTATAATACATGTATATTACTATTCCAAGACTCTCCTCTCCTACTCTTTCACTCTCTTCACTGTCCTTCTCCTTCACTCCTTCACTCTCTCACTAGATCTATCTCACTCTCTCACTCCTTCACTCTTTCACCGCTCATTTTTTTTCCCAAGAAGAAAGGCTCCTGGCGGCAAGGAAACAAAGGCTCCGCGGCGGCAAGGAATATCGGCTCCGGCGGCAAAAACGTCCGGCTCAGGCGGCAAAAAAGTTCGGCTCAGACGAGACTTTGGTGACGGAGAAGACTTCATTTCCGGCCAACTGAACTCCGGCAAGAATTCCGGCGAAAGGTTAGTGTGCAAATGAAAAAAAAATAATGGGGCGCCTAAAAAGGTGCTCGACACGATGGTTGGGCGCCTAATTTAGGCGGGCCACCAGAGGTGCAAGCGCCATTTTTAGGCATCCAACTTAAATTTTTTTTTTTGTTTTAATTTCTGAAAAAAAAAATTGTTTTGTTTAGAAATTATTAATTATAAAACTTTGTTAATTATGTTGTTTTATAGTAGAAAATTGCATATGCTAGACTAGAAATTGGTTTGTGTACTGCTGAAAATGTAAAATTTGAATGAAATTGGGTAGGGGCGCCTAATTTAGGCGGTTTCACCATTGGTGGCGCGCCTATTTGGGCGCCTTCACCACCGGGTTGGGCGCCTAAATTAAACGCCCCACCAGGGTGGAGGCGCCTAATTTAGGCGCCCAACCTCCGGTGAAGGCGCCTAAATTAGGCGCCCGCCCGTGGTTGAGGCGAGAATTCAAGGTCTATTTTTTGCATATTGCTGTTGTGGGTGGTGGCGTCGGAGGTGTTGTGGTGGTGACGCCGGAGGTGGTGTGGTGGTGACGCCGGAGGTGGTGTGGTGGTGTGCGCCGGGCCGGAGGTGTTGTGGTGGCTCCTGTAATGAAGTTGAGGTGGGAGGAATGAAGTAAAGAAAGGGAAAGCAAAGGAGGGATGGAGGAAAGAAATGGTGTATAATGTACAAAAATACATGTATTATACATGTATTTATGGCGTTAGTAAGCAAAAAAATGGCGTCATTTAGCAATTCCCTATCTTAAATAATGATAAAATTCATGATTCATTCCATACTCGAAGCGACCCGAAAGTGACCTGAAACCAAGTATGGCACAACTCGATAACTACCAACCTGAACTTGACTCGAACCTGACCCAAACCGCTATTGTCCTAACCTGATAAGTATCCGACCCACGCATGACCTGAACCTGAAAGCACCCGCTACAAACCTGCAATAAACCCGATCCAAGACCACATGACCACGAAAGATGTCTAATCCCAAAATTGACTTGTCCCGAACCTGACCGAACCTGAAAGAAGAAATAAACCGAGGCTGATCTGACCGAATTACGACCGTTCCCGACCTGCACCCGACCTGTTTAATTTAATGACATGACACGACCTGATCGAATATGACTTGAAACCTGAGATGACCCGACCTGAACCCGACTCGAGTAACTGAATTGACAGCTCTACAACCACCTACCCGAATTTTTACTCCGCTAAGCGCTAATGGCTGTATTTTTTCACATTTGGCGCGTCAAATTGTTTTACTCCGTTGAAGAGGATCCTAATTACATAACGGAAATGTCGCAATTAGTGAATTAACCTCGTAAATTAAAATCTCATATAAAACCGCTTTAATTTATGGCAAAAATGAAGGTAGCTTATTGTTTAATAGGGTCACTTATAGGTACTAGGTGACCCATTATCTAAAAGTGAATTTTAATGAACGGGACACTCGTTGTATTCTTGCTACCCCCCTTGGTAATGGTGATCTCAAAGATGAACTCACTTGGGCTTTCACCAAGGATGGCTACAACTCTGTCAAGACGGCCTATATGCTAGCAAAGGGTGTGAATCTAGATAACTTCCATAACGCTTGGGTGGATATCTGGAGCTTGGAGGCTAGCCCTAAGGTCCGCCATTTTTTGTGGTGCCTATGCACCAATTTACTTCCGGTATGTTCTCTACTCAAGCAAAGGCATGTATTTAGAAAATGATTCTTGCCCTCGTGGTTGTGGCGAACCCGAAACTGCTGCTCACGCCATCTTTGGCTGCCCCTATCTAACTGATTTATGGGCGGATAGTGGCTGCGAGGCATTATGCAAATGGGCCGAAGCCCCCACCATGTGTGATTTGATCTCAAGCTGGCGAGAGGTTGATAGCAAGGTGAAGGTTAAAGGCTCTTTTTGGCTCGGGGGCATTTGGGGTGAGAGGAACAATGTGGTGTTCAATAATAAATACACCCCCCTAAAGTGCTCTTGACCGAGCCGCAAGAAAGGCTGAGGATTTTGGTTCCTACGCAAGCCGCATCTACCACTCCAACGCTGTTGGCCCATCCGCAAGCCCGCGTCACTAGTTGCCCCCCCTGTTGGTGTCTTCAAGCTGAATGTGGACGCCTCTTTAGCTGTCGATGGATGGGTGGGACTGGGTGTTGTTGCTCGTAGCGCCGCCGGGGAATCATATTTGCAGCTACTCGAAGAGTCAGAGCCCACTGGTCGCCCGAAGTAGCTGAAGCCAAGGCCATCTCTATGGCGGTGCGGTTGAGTAAGCGGTATGGCTTGCATGATATTATTCTGGAATCGGATTGCTTAATGGTGATTAATAGACTTACAAAGAATGCCATCTTTCTCTCAGATTTTGACATTATTCTCCATGACATTATCTCTTCTTGTGTTGGTTTTAATTCCATCTCTTAGTCACATGTGAATCGTGACGGGAACTTTGTTGCGCATCATTTAGTTAGATTATTTCCTTTTGGTACTGAGCAAATTTGGGAGAACCATTGTCTTTCGGAAGTGGCTCATTATGTATTGATGGACAATTTGTCATTGGAGTAATATAATTTGCTTTTCCCCTCAAAAAAAAATCTAAAAGTGACTTTTTCAACTTATAAAATAACCATTTTAGGACATAAAGTGAGGTGATCTTACAATAATTTGATTATAAGATAGTCTAACACAAGACTTATTATTTTGATGTTCCATTTCTTATTGAGCTATTTTCATATTTTTTTATGTACCAGAAAAAATAGATTTATACTTCATCCGTTCTGTTTAAAATGAAACGTTTGCTTTTTCACGCAACCCAACGCGCTTCTTTAATCATTAATATCTTTAGTTGTGCATACGTAAAAAATATAAAAAAGTTATAATTTGATAGTATGCATCGAGACGAATTTAACAAGATCCCACTTGACTATGTTTTTCTTTATATAATGACGATAAATTGGAGTCAAAATTGATCAATGAATAGTATCATTTCACCCAATGTTTCATTTAAGACAGAACGGATGAAGTATTTGATTATGTCTGAAAGAATATACGTCATAATGAAAAAAAACATAAAATAAAGGGACATACATTCAAAATCAAAAAAAAATCAAAATACAGGATGCTTGATGAGAATGAGAACCATATACTCCCTTTGTCCCTTAATAGATTGCTCATTTATCTAATGCACGTTTGTCAATGCATGTTTGTCAATGCACGTTTTGTATCGTTAATATCTTTAATTATATATCAGTAAAAATTATAAAAGTTTGATTTTCAAAATGTACACCATGAGACGAATCCAACAAGACCGCACATGACTATGTTTTATCTTATATAATATATATTGGAAATTGTTATTGAGGACTTTCTTTACCTATGAATAGACATAATAGTGCCCAAATTAGAAATGGACAATTTATTAAGAGGCGGAGGGAGTAATTGATTGGCCGCACCTTCTAAATTGCAAAAATGCAATTCAAGAATCAAGGGTAGTTGTCTTGTACACGTTAGTTGATTGGTCTCCAATATGCTTAAACTTAATAGAAGACGTTGCTTTGACCAACATCTCGGAAAAGTCGTTATTGACTTTGGCTTCACAAAGTCCTTCATATTCACATTATTTATTGCAAGAACCATCCTTTTCTACTTACGCACAGAGAACAAAAAAAATGTTCCAGTGAGGTGTTATAGAGCATATAAAGGTAAGGAAAAATTGACAAGAGCAGGCTCAACTATGACCCCTCTTTCATAATAGATCCCAACTATTGAATATTACACAACGGTCCCAACTTTGGGGGGTATTTTACATACTGGGCCCCAAGCAGGCCACCTAACTCCGCTACAATAGGTAAATCTTGAAACTATCACCTTTGCCACCCCTTCCACCCTTCCCCTGCACTGCCACCCCTAACCTACCTCTCCCCTACCCTGCCACCCCATCCCCTGCTCTAAAACCGCCAATGTCTGCCTCCCTACCGCCAGCTCATCGAATCCCGGCCACCCTCCTGCTGGCCAGTGCATCACGGAACCCCTGCCTCCTCCCTCCGCTGGCCAGTCCACTGGCGCACAACCACCAACAGCCGCTGCTACACCACTACGAATCAATTAAAACCATTTTTTTCACCATATAAATCCAACAAAAATCAATAATACTGTGAAAAACCCCTAATTTAGCATCCTAATCAAGCTTTCATCAAAGAATTTCGGACAAAAAACGCTGAACTTCTTAAACCCTTACAACTTACCATGGCCGCATAATTCAACAACTGATTCATTTAGGCAAAAACAACCGAAAAAAACAAGAAGAGGAGAGAGAAAAAGAGCGAGAAGGGTTCAGAATCAGAGACAAAAAATCGCGGCAACTTCCATAGCTACACAATTACGAGCTCTACAGTCGTTAGTAAAAACTGATAGAGATGTACCCAAAAGGCCAATTACTCGACCCTCCGCGACCATTGAAACACGGCAATTCCCAATAATTTTGCCACTCGCTCGAGGGGGTGTGAATGGGTGATGCACCGACTTATAAACGAAGAAGAAGAAGGTGAAATGAGAAAACCCCTCCCCAACCCCTAAACCCCCTCCCCCTCCCCCGCCCGCCTCGCCACCCCCTTCCTTGTCCCGTAAAAGTGGAAATCGTTCCCCTTACCTTTGTTTAAGAGTTTTTTTTTAAAAAGATTACCTCTTATACGAGTAACCCTTCCACTTGGACCATTATTGTAAAAATCACCCAAAGTTGGGATCTGACGTGAGTATTCAAAAGTTGGGATCTATTATGGAAGGGGGGCCATAGTTGGCCCGCTCTTGTCAATTTTTCCTAAAGGTAAAGTGTAAGTAATTGTTAATAATAAGGAAAATTTACCAAAAAAACCTTTTACGAGTTCATTATTGCGAAAAAAAAACCTTATAAAGCATTTTTTGCGAAAACAAACCAAAATCCAAATTATTTTGCGAAAACAAACCAAAATCAAAATTATTTTTGCAAAATGAAACCTAGCCACCACTACCGGCAGCCCCCAACCCTCCCCTCCACCTCCTCAGTGCAGCCCCCCACCCCCCCTTCGCCCCCACCCTCTCTCCTCTCCATTCTTCCCTCCCTCACCCCTCTCCTCTCCCTTCGTCCATCCCCACCCCAACCGCCGCGCCCACCCGAAAACCCCTCCCTCCACCCCCTCGGGCGCTAGCCCTCCCCCTCTCCTCTCCTTCGTCCATCCCCCCATCGCTGCGCCACCTGTAATCCCCCGCATCCATCCCCTCCCCGCCCCCAACCTCATTTTCGTTATATCTCACGCTCTCTCTCTCATATCTTTATGCTTTAGGGCACCTTAGGAAAAACATTGGTTGGGTGGGAGAAGGGAGCCGTGGGGGGAGGGGGTTGCGGAGGGGGGGGGATGGACGAAGGGAGAGGAGAGGGGGGGAGGAGGGAAGAAGGGGAGAGGAGAGAGGGTGGGGCGGCGGGGGGTGGGGGCCGCGCCCGAGGGGGTGGAGGGAGGGGTCAGGGGGCCGGTGGGGGGTGGGATGGGCCGTGGTGGTGGGGGGGGTGGGGGTGAAGTGGGGGCTGCGGGGGTGGGTGGGTGCTAGCGGCAGTGGTTGGGCGGGCGCGAGATGTGTCATTGTGCACCGCACCCGCCAAAGATAAAATTTCTCCTACTCTCTTTTACACTAAGCTAGTATAATGGAAGTAGGGGTCGTATCCACAGGGGAAACAGGGGACGAGTTTAATATTCGGCGTGATCCAAAACCTAGATTAAGCTAAGGGCCGAGAAACCTAATTACAAAGGGGGGTTTCAAGTAGATTATAACTAAACTACAACTAACTAGCATATAAACAAGATGAGAAATCAATATGGGAAGATCTTGAATCCGATTAACATCCACTTCAATTCATTATCGATCCTTGAACCTCCACTCTAATTATTTCCATAATTATCTATTGCCGAGAATTAATCTCGTGTTCTCCTTATTCCTAGTTGAATAGCACGATCGCCGTGACAATAAAACCCTAACTAAAGGATAACCTAGTCCGATCGCGTCTAAGTTCAATCCAATAGCAAAGAATAAACACAAGAGAACCAACAGACCGCTAACGTCATACAAGCGATAAACATTCAACAGCTTAATTCAATTTCCCCAAGAAATAACCAAGACGATCCGCATCTAAGTTACTCCCTAGTTTGCTACCAATTGATAAAAGAATAAAACAATCCGATTCTATTCTTAAATCTAGCATTAGATTAATTACACAATCAAACTAGTAACGTTCCTAGCATAATCATGCAAAAATCATAGAAAGCAAGCATAGAAATTAAACCATAATCAAAGAAACTAAATAGAGAGGAAAGATCTCACAATAATGCTTGAAGCTCCATATTAATCTCGCTCAAGAACGGTTCAAGCTACAATCGGCATAGCATAAGCCAATCCCATAATTGAAAGCTACAAAAACTAAACTAGAAAATAAAAACTAAAAAGAGAAGACAACAAGAGAGGAGTGGAGTTTTGGAGACTCCCTCTCCTTGTGGCCGCGCCCCTTAGGTCCAAAAACAAGTTTGGTATTTATACTAAAGCATAAAAGTCGCCTGACAATTACACCGACCTAAGGGTCGCGAGGTGCGGTACAGGTCGCGAGGTGCGAAGAGTGCTCTGTCTACCGCAAACTTGACTGGGCAAAGGAAGTCGCGAGGTGCGAAGGAACTCGCGAGGTGCGAGCAAGCTGGTCGCGAGGTGCGATCTAGCTCGCGAGGTGCGAGCCGCCGTGGCCGGGCAAGCTTGCTTCGAGCGCGCGCCGAGCTTGCGATGATGGGCGATGATGCCTTGCCACTGCGCGTGAGAGAGCTTGGTGCGGCCGTGATGGGCTAGGTCGCTTGGCGATGAGCGCGCACGAGAGCTTGGTTGGTGAGACGATGTTGTGCTTGCGATGCGGCTTGGTACTTTGCTTGGCTCAAATGCATTTCACCTTGAAAGCTCGGAATACATGACATTAACACAAATTATCTCGCAAAACTCCGAACTTCCGCTAAGGGTTAAATAAAACACGAACGTTAACAATTACAATCAAACCCTTAGCAAAGTGCACCCAAAATATAATATGAACACCGTATAACTTGAGCGTATCAAATACCCCCACACTGGAACTTTACTCGACCTCGAGTAAACTCAAAATGAGGATCACCCAATAGATCTTCACCCAAATTATCGACACCAAACTACACTCTCCATCAACTATATCATCATCATCACATCTTAACAACATCCGCTCAAAACCTAAACGTAAGGGACGATGATTCCGCCACACTTAGATTCAAGCTCACCCGAAATATATAAGGACGTAACAACAACAATAACCAAAGAACGCCAACAAACATCAAAATGTCACCATGACACACTAAACTATCGCTCTCCCAAACCTCCAAAAGATGATCTAAAACTAATACTACTACTACTAACTTAGAATAGCAAGCCATGGAACAAAGACAAAAAGGGATAAATTCCATGCTTACTCCCAAAAACAAACAATCAACCAAAAGAATGTGAAAGCCAAAATAAATCTTCACAAAATCAAGGATGAATTCACCAACCTTACCCGATAACGCTTTCCACCTTATGACACCAACTCCGGCAAATGAGTTTTCAAAATACAAAATTCTCTCTTTCATCTCTCATTTTGCCTAGGAGCCTTTTCGGGTTTTCATCCTAGCTTCTCACATTTTTTTTTCATCTCTCTTCTTTTTCCGGCTCACAAAACTCACCCGCTCAACTAGCTCTTTTTTGCATAGGCCGCCCTTTCGGGTTTTCGACCTATCCAAGCCCCCAATTTTGCCCGAGTCGCCCGCCCTTGCGGGTTTTCAACTCAGCGGGATTCACTTCATCACTTTTTTTTAATATTATTTTTTTTTTCATTTTCATTTTTCAATTTGAAAGTAATAAATACAACATAGATACATGAGAATGAGAATACCCTCCCCCCTACTTAAACTACACATTGCCCTCAATGTGTCGACAATTAAAAGAAAAAGTAAACTGAAAATGGGGGGAAATTTGAAAATCGGGTAAATCGAAGATCGAAAACTCAAGACTCATGACAAACAATCCGTCAAACTCAAATTTCTTAACAACACCAACTCGAATCTCATAACTCAACTCACAACCCTCTCCCTCGAATCACTCAAACAAATGACAAATTCAAATTTTTAAATTTTTGAGATTTGCACCTAGCTTAAGAGATCGAAAAGATACATTAACAATCTCAATCCTCTAGTGTTACCAACTCCTAGCTATTGAAGTCCTCCAAACGGATTTTCTTTTGTGGATTTTGGTTACAAGTGAATTAAGATTGGTTGTGGATCTTTTGTAGTGTGTGGGCGGTGGGTGAAAGAAAATTTGTTGTGGTGGTGGAAATTTGATGAGAAATAAAGAAAAAGAAAGAAAATAAAAAAGGGTCTCGGGTTGCCTCTCGAGAAGCGCTGTTGTTTAAAGTCGTGAGCTCGACTTAGTACCTTAAGCTTAATCATTGGGTTGTGCTCCATGTGTGACAATGGTGGTTCCATGTCAATCTCCACTTCAAGTACCTGCAAAATTGATTGAGAAGAACTCTTGCAATGCATCGTTAATACCTAGTTAGGGTCAAAATCTAGACGAGCAAACAAGATGAAAATTAATTAGTGGAAGTTAATAATAACGAAGTTAGGGTCCAGTTGATATCCACTTCTACGGATCTATTTATCGATTCACTGCAAGCCTACTCAATTCTTGGTTGATTATCGTTAAGGATCGAATCCTCCGTTCTCTCAAGTTTTAGTTAAGTAAATACGAGCTGCGCATTACAAAATCCTAATTCTCAATCAACCTCTCCTAGCGTCGAGATTCAAACTAAGAATCGCATTAAGAATAGAGAACCGATAATATTGCCGATATTTAAACAAGCGCTAAGCATTCAACAACTTGTCTAGCTTAACTAGATTCACTCAATAATGTTCAAGCATAAATCAAGAGAACCTAGCTTACTACAACATGGTTAAGCATATAACATCGATTACATCCGAAACCTAGCATTAAATCAACAACAAACATCAACTAGTAGTACTCCTAGCTAATCCAAGTCATGACCATAAACATTAATATTGAAAGCTAGACAATAACCAAGATAAAGAGTAAGAGAAAGAGTAAATCTTACAATAAACCGTCAAAAGCTTCCTTCAACCATTCCCAAGAGAGTTTAAGCTATAAGTTCCATGCTTCTTGTCCAAAATACAAAAGTGCATAGAGCTCAATGGAAGATGAAAAACTAGAAACTAAAACAAAAAGGGAATTCTTTATATGAGTGGCCAACCAAAAACAAAGAGCACAAGCAATACCATCCAAAAATCACGCTAAATACAAACAAGTAACACCGTTTCCCCGGCAACGGCGCCAAAATTTGGGCGGGCGCGAGATGTGTCATTGTGCACCGCACCCGGCCAAAGATAAAATTTCTCCTACTCTCTTTTACACTAAGCTAGTATAATGGAAGTAGGGGTCGTATCCACAGGGAAACAGGGACGAGTTTAATATTCAGTGTGATCCAAAACCTAGATTAAGCTAAGGGCCGAGAAACCTAATTACAAAGGGGGGTTTCAAGTAGATTATAACTAAACTACAACTAACTAGCATATAAACAAGATGAGAAATCAATATGGGAAGATCTTGAATCCAATTAACATCCACTTCAATTCATTATCGATCCTTGAACCTCCACTCTAATTATTTCCATAATTATCTATTGCTGAGAATTAATCTCGTGTTCTCCTTATTCCTAGTTGAATAGCACGATCAGCGTGACAATAAAACCCTAACTAAAGGATAACCTAGTCCGATCGCGTCTAAGTTCAATCCAATAGCAGCAATAAACACAGAGAACCAACAGACCTGCTAACGTCATACAAGCGATAAACATTCAACAGTTAATTCAATTTCCCCAAGAAATAACCAAGACGATCTGCATCTAAGTTACTCCCTAGTTTGCTACCAATTGATAAAAGAATAAAACAATCCGATTCTATTCTTAAATCTAGCATTAGATTAATTACACAATCAAACTAGTAACGTTCCTAGCATAATCATGCAAAAATCATAGAAAGCAAGCATAGAAATTAAACCATAATCAAAGAAACTAAATAGAGAGGAAAGATCTCACAATAATGCTTGAAGCTCCATATTAATCTCGTTCAAGAACGGTTCAAGCTACAATCGGCATAGCATAAGCCAATCCCATAATTGAAATCTACAAAAACTAAACTAGAAAATAAAAACTAAAAAGAGAAGACAACAAGAGAGGAGTGGAGTTTTGGAGACTCCCTCTCCTTGTGGCTGCTGCCCCCTTAGGTCCAAAAACAAGTTTGGTATTTATACTAAAGCATAAAAGTCAGCCGAACATTACACCGACCTAAGGGTCGCGAGGTGCGGTACAGGTCGCGAGGTGCAAAGAGTGCTCTGTCTACCGCAAACTTGGCTGGGCAAAGGAAGTCGCGAGGTGCGAAGGAACTCGCGAGGTGCGAGCAAGCTGGTCGCGAGGTGCGACCTAGCTCGCGAGGTGCGAGCTGCTGTGCTGGGCAGACTTGCTTCGAGCGCGCGCTGGGCTTGCGATGATGGGCGATGATGCTGCTTGCTGCGCGTGAGAGAGCTTGGTGCGGCTGTGATGGGCTAGGTGCTGCTTGGCGATGAGCGCGCACGAGAGCTTGGTTGGTGAGACGATGTTGTGCTTGCGATGCAGCTTGGTACTTTGCTTGGCTCAAATGCATTTCACCTTGAAAGCTCGGAATACATGACATTAACACAAATTATCTCGCAAAACTCCGAACTTCCGCTAAGGGTTAAATAAAACACGAACGTTAACAATTACAATCAAACCCTTAGCAAAGTGCACCCAAAATATAATATGAACACCGTATAACTTGAGCGTATCAGTGGTGGTAGTGGTGGCTAGGTAGTGGTCAACGCCGGAATTGAGATGGTCAACGCCGGAATTGAGATGGTCAACACCGAAAAATGGTCGTAGGTTTCATTTCGCAAAATAATTTTGATTTTGGTTTATTTTCGCAAAAAATGCTTTATAAGGTTTTTTTTCGCAAAAATGAACTCGTAAAAGGTTTTTTTTTGGCAAATTGAGATAATATGAATGAAGGAAATTCATATCTATGTTTAGAACTTGTGTTGGTGGAATCTGAAGATTACTTCCCTTTGCAATGTGTCAAGGATCCTAACTTATCATTCCAAATTTCCAAACTTTCTATGTGAAGTGATTTTAATTAATTACTCCCTCCGATTTTTTTAGATGTAACATGTTGACTTTGGGCATTATTCATCCAATACACTTTGACCATTAATTGTTATTTATACATAAGAAAAAATATAGTCATATGGGATCTTGTTTGATTCGTCACGGTATACACTTTCCAAAAAAATTTATAACTAGTTTTGAAGCCCGTTCGTTGCACGGGTTGTTGTTTATATTTTTTTTGCTAATTTTTTGTTAACATTGTTGATTTTGTTATGCTATAAAATGAGATTTTTCAACACCATTTTATTTACATACTTTCTCCATTCTTTTTCTATTGCAATAATCACCACTTTGGGTAGTTTCATATATTGGGACCACTCCACTTTTCGTAAAATAAGCAACTATATTTGACCATATTTTCTATACTTTATGTTAATGAAACCATCATTAATTACTCAAATTACCTCATAAAGTTGCGTTTTACTTTATTAAGAATTTACTTATCCCTTGCTTTTGTTAATTAGAGGGGTACCTCTATGCTAAACTACCCATTTTTTTCATTTCCTTAAAACCCATGCTAAGAGCCTAATCTCTTCGGCATAAAACAACTAAACTGAACTGAACTGAACTGAATTAAATTATAACTAATTAATAGTAATGATAATAATTTAGGAACTGAACTGAATTGAACTGAACTGAACTAAACTGAACTGAACTGAACTGAAAATAACCTGGAGAGAACAGGCCCTAAACCCCATTGTTGCAGTTGAAAAATAGCGAAGAAAGAATTTGTCATTATATTCTAATTTCTAAATTTGTTATTGCGATATATAAATTATATAATTTTTAATATTCAACTGAATATTGTAGCCAAGTCTATTATTAAATGGTATCCCTATAATTGGTATGACTAACGATAGCTAACACAATTTTAACATGAAGAATACCCAAATGATACTTGATGAAAGTAGGGTACTTATTTAATAGATGCAGTAAGGAAAGAATAGAGTAAAACATGAGTGTCAGTCACAACTTTAACTTTTAATGGCACACATAAACACTATAAAAAAAGACCATAATGATGGTATCATGAATAAAATTAATTAAATATAAAACTAATCTCTACTAATAATCGAAAATACTATTTAAGAGAAAAAAATATCTCTTCATCCATCATGATCATATCAAACTTTCTCCTTTTTTATGATCCGTGACCTCAAATAGTCTAGAAACGCGGACCTTGATTTCCTAATTAGTTTTAGTAGAATTAAGTTCATGAAGAAAAGAATAAGATTTGACATATAGATATATGGAAAAGACAAACATAAATTATTATGTATACGATAAATATTATAGGAATAAAATAATTAGACAATTACATAATATCTCTGCAATGTTGTTGACAAGCTTTCACTTGATTCTTCATGTAATGCCACCATGGTATGCTACAGGTTCAAAGTTATAGATATGTATTTTTTATCTTTATATAACTCGATTTTTAAAAGTATGATTTTGAAAGATATAATTGCTATTATCACATATGATACGCTATTTATTTTTATAGCTATTTTTATATGTATTTAAAATAAATAATAAATAATATGTTATTGTTCATCTAAATAAATAATTTTTCATAAGTTGTAAAACTATATTGTATATGGAACTAATTTCAAATCATATTTCGAGCACTCTCCAATGGTAAAAAAAAAGTATAATATTGTGAATTTATAGCAAAAGTTATATTCAATTTACATATTATAATAATTTAGGTTGTTTATCTAAAATCATATTGTAATCTTCACTTATCCAAAACACCTTATATGTATTTATATATATGTTGGACACTATTTTTTTTAAAAAAATAAAAATAAAAAAAATGAGATGCCATGCTTAGATGGAGCTCTCTATAATATCCTGATTTCTAAGGTTATTTTTTAAAATCAAACTCTAATTTTTTCATCATCTAAAATTCTAATATATATGTAACTTTATAGCCATAGATTTTAGTTTTTGTTGTAATAATAAAGTTTCCTTAATAAATTTTATTTCAATACTAAATTGTTTTGGTTCATTTGAGTGAAGTTGAGGTTTTGAAAGATAATATATTTAATCCCGTAAATCGACCGATGATAAAATGCTATAATCACATATAGTACATTGTAGTTATAGATATTATTTTATCTATCGAAAAGAAAGACTAAATAATGCGTTACCATTCATCTAATTAAATATATTTTCATGAGTTATAAAACTATATCGTAAATTGATCTTATTTTGAAGCATATTTCAAGCACTTTTCAATGGTAAACAATTATAATGTTTTGAATTAGGTAGCAAAAGTTATATTCAATTTACATAATATAATAATTTAGGTCGTTTATTTAAAACGAACCTCTAATTACTCCCTATCAAAAACTCCCTTTATGTATTTAAATATATGTAGAACTCTATTTTCTAAAATATTTAAAATAAAAATTAATGACATGACAATCCTACGTGGCACTCTCTATTTCATCAGTTGTAAAACTATATTGTAAATGGATCTTATTTTGGAGCATATTCCGAGCACTATCCAATTATACAAAAATTATAATATTCCAAATAATTACGTATCAAAAGTTATACACACTTTACATAATATAATAATTTAGGTTGTTTATTCAAAACCAAACTCTAATTTTTGCTTATCCAAAACTCCTTATATGTATTTAAATATATGTAGAACTCTATTTTTATAAAAGATAAAAATAAAATTTGATGACGTGGCAATCCTACGTGGCGCGCTCTATGGCCTCGAAATCTTGAGGAGCTCCCTATGCTCCCGAAAAGTTTCTCCTTTA
Source organism: Beta corolliflora (assembly GCA_947648045.1). Classification (NCBI taxonomy): domain Eukaryota; kingdom Viridiplantae; phylum Streptophyta; class Magnoliopsida; order Caryophyllales; family Amaranthaceae; genus Beta; species Beta corolliflora. The sequence continues at coordinate 104,351 of CANSZD010001918.1, forward strand.
TATATATACTAGTATTGGGACCCGGGCAAATGCCCGGGCTTTTCTGTGAAGAAGAGGTAGAATTTTTGGCCGTTCTTTTTGTCTTACATAGAACAACTAAACGTTATAATATGATTTTGCCATTATCTTTGACGTTGGTTTCTAATTTATATGTCATGAAGAAACTTACTGTATCATTTAGAAATATACTATATCATGTAAAACTACATCATTTCTGAACAATCCACTATATCATTTAGACACTCACTAATTATGCAGAAACTCAATATATGATTCAAACATTCACTCTATCATGCATAAACTACATGTTTTTATATGTTAAAGCACATGTCACGATATACTACACAACCTACTTCAAATCTAAATGTTCACACGAACAATTAGTACTGAGTCATCTAAATTGAGATGATTGCTGAATGTTTTACCAATTTCTCCCCATAGTGTTACGACAAAGTTTTGTCCACTGCAAGATAATTAATAATTTTAGGACCTAGAATAATATTTCTATAAAACTACGAATAATAACAGTATTTTTTATGAAATAAAGAACATTAACCTTGTATGCTCCAATGTGATTTCCCTTAGTAGAGTTCTTGCTCGTTGTGTCAGTCTACCAATGGCCCGTACTTGTCCTATTATATCTGCATGAGGGATATAATAATATATATAAAGTACATATAATAATAATAATAATTACTAAAGATAAGTTGTAACATGTATTAAATATAAAGGCTATATAATGAAGAAATAGGAGTACCTGTGAGTTGCACAATTGAGTCACATTGTTTTTGAATCAACTCATAGTCTCCCAACTCAAACTTGTGTCTAGGAATTTTGGGTTCGTATTCATCTAGAGTTTAAACAGAGGTTGAAAAGTTGAAATATATCATGTGTTTATTTGTGACAGTTCTATACTCTTCTTTGTTGGCTGTCACATTAAAGTTTCTAATTATATAGATGTTCCCCTCCTTGAGCGTGCGTTTGTAGTCTGATGCATCATCTCCTCTTATAGACCTTGAATGTGATCTCCCTATTTTAGTAGACCATTTAGTTTGCAAGGTTAGATCAAAATAAAACAAAAATAGATAATGTGTTAATTGTATAGTGGGGCTTACTTCCTCATCTGCAAGTATTGTTTCAACACCAATAAAATGGTTGGTTTTCGGGTTTATTGCATCCCACATTCTGGTGATCCTAACTTTCAGAGTCCAATCTTGCCTTTCTTTGCTCAAATCCTTGATCAGATTGTACCTGATTGGTTCAATTGATATCCTTGACATTTTTATTTACAATAGCATAACACATAAGTTTATTTTTTTTTGTTCCAATGCTTAAGTCATCAGTATTTATTCTAGACCAATGAAAAGTTAATGGAGAAAGTTCAAGATAAAACTTACCTTTCTTTAGTACTCATTGTGTTTACAAATCAAATTAAAGCACCTGTCATATAAATATGAAACAATTTGTTAAATTATGAAGGATTGGTAATATTGCTACGGTACGTTACTAAGGTATGTTGCTACGGTATGTTGCTGCGGTACCCTTCAAGCCTCAATAGACCAACATGATTAACAATATTAACTCTCTTTCTAATATGTTGACCATGTCCCATCTTATCCAACATTAATGTTTAGAGGAGACGAAGGATGCATCATTTGTTTCTTATCAAAGGAAAAGAAAATATGAGGAGTATATTTATTAGAAACCGTACTTTGGGGAAGAACTCTATGTGCAAAGCTGACCGCTAAATTTCTATAATATGTAGTTCACGTAATTAGTCAATATTTCCTTTACACGTTACTTTAATATAGAATTTTAAATATAGTATAAATGGGTCTTATTTTAAAGTACTTTTTAAACACTTTCCAATGGTACAAAAATTATAATTTTATGGACTATATATTAAAAGTTATAATCAATATACTATATTTAAGTTTTTCATTGTGAACCCAACTCTATTTATTCTTATCCTAAACTCTATTTGTATTTTAATCAATTTAGAACTCTATTTATATTTAAAAAAATGACATGGCACATAATGAGCGCGACAAATGACATCCAATGACGACGCCAAATGTCGCGATCTTATACGTTACTTTAATATAAAATTTTAAATATAGTATAAATGAATCTTATTTTAAAGTACTTTTTAAGCACTTTCTAATGGTAAAAAAATTACAATTTTACGAATTATATAATAAAAGTTATAATCAGTTTAATATATTTAAGTTTTTCATTGTGAACCCAATTCTATTTGTTCTTATCCTAAACTCTATTTGTATTTTAATCAATTTAGAACTCTATTTATATTTAAAAAAATATGACAGGGCACATAATGAGCGCGACAAATGGCGTCCAATGAGGACGCCAAATGTCGCGACCTCGTGAGCTGGCTTTTATACTCGGCTTTATATATTAGTTACTAGTAGTTGGGTCCCGGGCAAATGCCCGGGCTGTTTCGTGAAGAAAATGTAGAGTTTTTAAATATTTACACCCCTATTTTTTGCTGTTCTTTTTGTCCGACATAGAACAACTAAAAGTTATTATATGGTTTGTCATTATCATTGATGTTGGTTTCTAATTTATATGCCATGAAAAAACTCACTATATCATTAAGAAACATACTACATCATGCATAAACAACATTATTTCTGAACAATCCACTATATCATTTAGACACTCATTATATGATTCAGACACTCACTCTATCATACAGAAACTACATATTTTTATATGTTAAAGCACATGTTACGATATACTACACAACCTACATCTTCTTTAATGTTAAAATATTAAAAATAAAACCTCCACTATATTGCATATTATTTCACTATATGTTTTCCGTTAAAAAGTTCACTATATCTCTATAAAACTCACTTCACTATATGAATTTAATATGAATGACCAACGTTAATGTGCACCAGGTCCATTTAAGTATTTTAATAATTGTAGGCACCTGTCATATAAATATGAAATAATTTGTTAAATTATGAAGGATTGGTAATATTGCTACGATATGTTGCTACGGTGCCCTTCAAGCCTCAATAGACCAACATGATTAATAATATCAAGCTCTTTCTAATATGTTGACCATGTCCCATCTTATCCAACATTCATGTTTGGAGGAGACGAAGGATGCAACATTTGTTTCTTATCAAAGGAAAAGAAAATATGAGGAGTATATTTATTAGAAATCGTATCTTGGGGAAGAACTCAATGTGCAAAGCTGACCGCTAAAAATCTATAATATGTAGTTCACGTAATTTGCTTAAGGCGAAATAAAATATCGGGAAGAAATTTAATTATTAGAAACCATACCTTGTAGCCTTGTTGGGAAAAACTCAATATGCACAATTGACCGCTGAGAATCTAGTATATATAACTTTGAATATTCTAATTCTAACATGAATAGGTTTTGTAGAACAACCCTAATTCTAATTGAATCCCTTATTCCAATTGCAGTAGGTTACTTTAATACGTTAGTATAGTCAATATTTCCTTTTATACGTTACTTTAATTTAAAATTTAAAATATAGCATAAATGGATTTTATTTTAAAGTACTTTTTAAACACTTTCCAATGGTACAAAAATTATAATTTTACGAACTATATATTAAAAGTTGTAATTAATCAATTTACTATATTTATGTAATCAATGCCCGGGCTTTTTCGTGAAGAAGAGGTAGACTTTTTAGATATTTACACCCCTATTTTTGGCCGTTATTTTTGTCTGATATAGAACAACTAAAAGTTATAATATGATTTTGTCATTATCTTTGACGTTGGTTTCTAATTTATATGTCATCAAGAAACTCACTATATCATTCAGAAACATACTATATCATGCAGAAACTACATCATTTATGAACAATCCACTATATCATTTCGACACTTACTATATCATGCAGATTCTCACTATATGATTCAGACATTCACTCTATCATGCAGAAATAATATGTTACTTTAATATAAAATTTTAAATATATTATAAATGGATCTTATTCTAAAATACTTTTTAAACACTTTCCAATGGTACAAAAATTATAATTTTACGAACTATATATTAAAAGTTGTAATTAATTTACTATATTTAAGTTTTTCACTGTGAACCCAACTCTATTTATTCTTATCCTAAACTCTATTTGTATTTTAATCAATTTAGAACTCTATCTATATTTAAAAAATAATGTGACATGGCATTTAATGAGCGCGACAAATGGCGTCCAATGAGGACGCCAAATGTCGCGACCAACCCTAATTCTAATTGAATCCCTAATTCCAATTGCAGTAGGTTACTTTTATACTTTAACCCTAATTCTAATTGAATCGCTAATTCCAATTGCAGTAGGTCACTATAATACGTTAGTATAGTCAATATTTCCTTTTATATGTTACTTTAATATAAAATTTTAAATATAGTATAAATGGATCTTATTTTAAAGTACTTTTTAAACACTTTCCAATGGTACAAAAATTATAATTTTACGAACTATATATTGAAAGTTATAATCAATTTAGTATATTTAAGTTTTTCATTGTGAACGCAACTCTATTTATTTTTATCCTAAATTCTATTTGTATTGTAATCAATTTAGAACTCTATTTATATTCAAAAAAAATATGACATGGCAATAAATGAGCGCGACAAATGGCTTCCAATGAGAACGCCAAATGTCACGACCTCGTGAGCTGACTTTTGTACTCTGCTTTATATAAATGGCGACCACATTCTAATTGAATATCTTATAACAATCCTAATTCTAATTGAATCCCTAATTCCAATTGCATCAGGTTAATTGAATCGCTAATTCCAATTGCAGTAGGTTACTTTAATACGTTAGTATATAGTCAATGTTTCCTTTTATACGTTACTTTAATATAAAATTTTAAATATAGTATAAATGGATCTTATTTTAAAGTACTTTTTAAACACTTTCTAATGGTACAAAAATTATAATTTTACGAACTATATATTAAAAGTTATAATCAATTTACTATATTTTAGTTTTTCATTGTGAACCCAACTCTATTTATTCTTATCCTAAACTCTATTTGTATTTTAATCAATTAAGAACTCTATTTATATTTTAAAAAAAATATGACATGGGACTTAATGAGCGCGACAAATGGCGTCCACCAATGAGGACGCCAAATGTCGCGGCCTCGTGATCTGGGTTTTGCCAAATGTCGCAGCCTCGTGATATGGCTTTTGCCAAATATCGCAGCCTCGCGATCTGACTTTTGTACTCTGCTTTATATATTAGTTATATGATATGATATATATTGATTTTTACCTTTATACAATTACAGAGATTATCGGTCAAAGTTGTGCCTCGGCAAATGTGAAAAGTCCAATGTTACATCTAAAAAAACGGAGGGAGTATTTTTTTCATCTTGTTGTACTACTTTTTACCTAATAAAGATGAACAAGTGAAAGATTGAAATGAGTGAGATTTAGTCTATTATATGATGTTGTTGTGCGGTGTTTAGTGTTGAAAGGAGGTTCATATAGGAACATTTTTAGGGGTGTTTGATTAACAAATTTCAGGTATATTATGTATGAGTTTGGAATTGTTAAAACTCATACATAGTGTTTGGTTTGGCAATTTTATCATTAGGAACTTCAAGATTTCAGGATTATGCTTAGAAGTTGTTATGAAAACTTTTCTCTACGAGAATTAGGCACATTCTCTGTTTCGATAGCTTTGTCTAAACAATATAGCATGTCATGAAAACTATGGATATCAATCACCTTGTCAAAGAGACCTAGGCATGTCCCGATAATCTTTTCCAAGGACTAAGACGTGCTCCGACGACTAAGACCTTGTCTAAGCTATCGAAGTGTATCACAAATACGTTATACTTCCTCCGTAACATAAAGATTGCAACATTTGGGGTGGACACGGACTCCTAGTCAAAATTTGGTAAGTGTAATTAGATGGGTGAATTAGTAAAAAGTAGGAGAGAGAAAAATGGAGGGGACCATTTAGTTAGTTGGCCATGTGGGGCATATAGGAGGGAATTTTGGGGGGAAATTTTTTGCTTTTTTCGTTTTTAGGAGAGAGAAATAAAGGGCCCATACATGCCCCTTATTTCCCCCCATTTCTGATCAGTTTTAGGAGGGAAGAGGTAGCAGCCTCTTCCCCCATTTAGGCGCCAATAATTATTGACTTTTGATAGTTAGGCGCCATTTTTTGGAGCCAAAACATGGAAAGTGATGCAAAGCAAAAATGTAAACTTAGTCATTAAGTAACAATTCAAAGTTTCCCACCAAATACCATTGTTTGATCCCTAATTACACATCCCTCTATATAAAGAGAGGAACCCATAAGAAAATGATTGTTTCATTACAAAAAATATCAGCCCTCATGGCTTAAGCTAAATGTCCAACTAATCACTGCACACACTGTACAACTTCTTCATCTTCTTGCAACCCAAAAAAAACAGCAGCATTAGTAGCACCTTCATCCTAGCAACACAAAAAACAGCCAAAGTGGATGAAGCAGATGCATTCTTTGGAATAGATCAGCTACTTGATGAAGAAGGGTTAGGAGCACCTACACCTACAGAAGAAGAAATGTGGGTCAATGCATTTATAAGGAAGAAATTTGGTAATCTAACAAACAGTCAAAGAGGTTACATCAGTTTTCAACTCCTAGGTATGATGGAAAATGGAAAGTTACCATGGGGGAAAATTTCATGGGTTGCTAAACAAATTGGTGTGCATAAAAGTACAATATCCAGAATTTTCAAAGAAGCAGAAAAACAAAGAGCAAGAGGAGAAGCCATTGATGTCGGTTAAAAAAAAAGGGCAAGTCGGGGAGGAAAGCACAACAAGTTTCGAAGATTGGCACTGATCGGCTCCCCTTCATCTCGAGGTGTACTTACAGAGCATACGCGAGGTACTTAAAGTGCTCACACATGAAGATTTCCAGTGCCGCGAAGCGGGAAAGCTAAGGGTCCACACAAGCAACAACCATCCAGCAGTGACAGACAAACATAAGATAGAGAGAATGCAGTGGGTACTCAAGCACATTGACTATGCAACAGAGGGTACCAAGCCATGCTTCATCCCTATGAACAACATTGTTTATATTGATGAAAAATGGTTTTACTTAAACCCTGACAAGAGAAGGTTTTATCGCTACCATCCGAAATTGATCCATACGAGTATGCATGTCAAAAAGGTACGTAATCAAGGCAATGTTCATGGGTGTTACATCAAGGCCCTTGTTTAATGAACATGGTGTGATGGTACATGATGGAAAATTTAGAATTTTCCCATTTGTGTTTAGGTAAAGTGCAAAGAAGAGAAGCAAAAACGAGCGTTTGGAACACTTGAGACCAAGGCAATACAAAATGTTACTAAGGTTTGTCATCGGAGATATGCTCATCGGGAATGTGCTACCAAACATCATGAATAAATGGCCGTAAGGGATGTGCGGGGACATCTTCATTCAACGAGACAATGCAAGGCCACACCTAAGTGATGATGATGCGGGAATTTAGAAATGCAGAAGCCAAAATGGGTTTAACATTCACCTTATTTTCCAACCACCACAGTCTCCTGATTTCAACATCCTAGATTTAGCTCTTTTTAGGGCTTTCCAAAGTTTGCAATACCAATCCTTTCCTAAAAATGTGGATGAGTTGATTGAGCAAGTCAACCTAGCCTTTGTAAATTTTGATCCCAATCTGATTAGGTACACATGGATTCATTTACAACATGTAATGCTAGAAGCTCTCAAGGTTAAGGGAGGGAACAACTACAAGAATCCACATGTGGGGAAGGCTAGGTTAGAAAGGTTGGGGTTACTAAAGGAGACTGTTGAAGTTGAACAAGAAGTCATTGATGAGGCTGTTGCATATTTTAATGTTGTGACAAGTGAATTTTCAGAAGCAATGGAAGAAGACATAGAAGTTGATGCAGATTAAATGAAGCATGAACATGATTGCCCTTTTAACCACTTATGATGAAGGTTAAGCTAAAATGTGTAAGCCCCTTTTTGTTCACTTACCTAGATTTTAAGCCTTCTAGTTAAACATTCCTTTTTGTTAAGTTAACTGTAGTGGTTAGAAGGTCCTTTTTGTATTTATGTGATGGCAGTCAGTAGTTGCACTTATTTTGGTGATCCTAAATGTATAAATTTTACTTAAATGGAAGCTATCTTATGTCAATGTTTGCCACTTCTTATTGGGACTCAATGGTTGGAAAATAATGTGTTGTTATAATCATATTACATGCAAGCTTTCTGTTTTCATAAGTCTTATCATTTGACAGCCTTAGGTCCATCAGGTTTAGGGTTGTCATAAATAAGTTTATGATGTTTATTACCTCAACGTTGAAAACAAGGACTAATGTCAATGGTGTAACACCAGCATAGGTCCATTGTCTTAAACGGAGCAATCACTAGAGGAAAAAAGCCCAAGGGCTGCGGTCAAAAGGGGCCCAAGGGCTGCGTTTTTTGACCGCAGCCATTGGACTAGCAGCCCTTGGCATTTAGGAAGGGCTGCGGTTAAAAACCGCAGCCCTTAGCGCGTTAAGGGCTGCGGTCAGGGCAAAAACCGCAGCCCTTGGTGGGTTAAGGGTGCGGTTAGGGCCAAAATCGAGCCCTTGGTGAGTTAAGGGCTGCGGTTTTGACCCTTAACCGCAGCCCTTAACCCACCAAGGGCTGCGGTTTTTGCCCAAACCGCAGCCCTTGTGACCCAAAAATAATAATAAAAAAAAATTTTTTTTTGCATTTTTTTGTCCTAAATGTTCCCAAACAGTTATATATATATAAGTATCATTTTTCATTACAAATTATGTTTTTTACACAAATATAGAGAAAATAATAAATGAATTACATTAGTTCGAGATTGCCCTCGATTGTTCGAATTGCAATATATAAGCAGGATCACAAATATCAGAAAATAAACCAACCAAAGAACAGCCATGAAGGCAATACAACAACTCCACCAAGACTAGCATCCGAATCCCTCAAAACCTGACAAATAAAACCAAAATGGAAAAAGCAATTGATTCCATGAGAATGTGTTACAATATGAACATGAAGTGAGCAGGTTTATTTTTTGGCAGGAATAGGATCGCAACTTCAAATTGAGAGTGAAGATCATCCCTTGTCATATTAATACTAATAAATGGAAAAAGCTAGTGACTAGTGGCATAGATATATCATATATCCATCCAGATTTATCTAAGTAAACATAATAAAGGAAAAGGAAAAGGAAAAGAATACCCAGGGGCAGCAGCATTAGAAAGCATCATGATCAAATCGCCATCGCAAACGCAGAGTCCATTGAGCTTCTCATGGTTTTTCATCTCCTTGCCATTATACAACAACTGTGCTGCTGCAGCGACACCCCACTCTGCCTCCCAGAAATCCAAACTCACTGTTAATAATACTACCATAGTTATAGGTATAGGTATATATAGGTATTGCATTATAGAATTAGCTATTGCTATTGCTATTGCTATTGCTATTGCTATTGCTATTGCTATTGCTATTGCTATTGCTATTGCTATTGCTATTGCTATTGCTATTGCTATTGCTATTGCTATTGCTATTGCTATTGGTATTGGTATTGGTATTGGTATTACATTAATAAAAATAAGATAGGAATTGCATTAATAAAAATAAAATAATAACTAAAAGATTGGAGATTTTTAACCTCCACTTCAAGCAAAGCCTTGACATTTTCGACCTGCAGGATTTGATCATTATCCATCAGAAGTCAGAAATTTGCTGTATAGACTAAAGTGCAAACCGGTATAACTTTACATGTGACACACATTTAATGTTAGTTTAGAAGACAGTACACAACTTCAAATATATTCCCCAAAATTCCAAGTCCAAGCTCAACTGACAATGGCAGAAGCAGCTGCTTCCTTGCTGCCTCCATATAACATTCCTGCAAAGATCCCCATGACAGTCGCTGTTCCCTCATTAACAGTCCCATCTACTTTTGGAGTTCCCTAAATTAACCGGAAACTGATGTTACAACAAAAACACGAGACAAAAACATGAGCTGCAAAATTACGAACAACACATATTCTCAAACCCAATGAGCTCAAACCCAAGAAAACATCCAGTTACACGATGAACATAAGCCTGAAGCAGGAAGAAAGGCTTGGAATATGCACAAGATAATATATATACCCGAGGATACTACATGACACATATAACTCAACCATCTAAAAAAGAACAAGCCAACAAGCAGCAGATTATTCAGAGTTTAAAAAACACCAGTATAGATGATTATAACCGACATCCACAAGATAACAAAACAAACCTTCACATAAAAAAAAAGTGCCAAAAAACTACAATAAAAAAGATCAAATGACATTAGCACAGAGCTGAAGAAGAATATTTAACACACCAATACTCAAAATATACACATCCTCAGCATTCTATGCCAAACAAATAACAACAATATACACATAACCACAAAAAGGACTACAATAAATACATTAATACAGAGAACCAAACCTAGGCTAGTGCAAACTTGAAAGAGAAAGAGAAACTCACATTGTGCATGAAATAAACACTTGTTTCTTGCTACACAACTAGATCCAAACAAATCAACATTATGCATACAAGAAATTGTGAGCCAACCGACTAATACCTAACTCCATATAATTTCTCAAAAGCAAGCGAAGTCTTACATAGGAACACCCAGCGAGATACGAAACCTAAATCCTATTGTTACTTCACCATTCGCACCAAAAGAACTGGCATATCAAACAAACAGACGTATTGACTACAGGAAATTTGACATGGCAATGCTATTAGTGATTCCATATTATAAAAAAAGATCATAAAAAAAAAGAGAAACAAGGGTGATGCAGGAAAGAAGGGTTAGAAACTCCCGAGTCGCTAACCTAACCATCGGGACTACAGGAGGTTTAAAGGTGCAATAGCTACTCCTTCAACATTAGGAATCAAGCGCCAAAGTGAGGATTTTGCAGAGGTAGCTTAGCAATTACATTGAGGAACACAACAAACAAAATTCAACACCAAATTCAACAACCATATATATTAAAATTCTACACCTCGGCCTCGGGAGACATAGCAACATCATCATGTCCATAATCAACAATGCTAGGCTTATCTCTCCTCTCGTCTCAACGCATCCAAATCGACACAAAAAAATAGACATAACTCAAACTCAATCATACAAAATCGGAATTCAATCAATAGAATCGGTAAAAAATAAAGCTAAAATTAAACACCGAATTGTATAATCATAAATCATGGTTAATTAATATAAAAAAGAAAAAGAGGAAATGAAGGACAAACTCGAGCAAGGAAGGGAGTAGAAGGCGGCGACGAAAAAAAGACGGTGGAGAAGAGCGGAGGCGAGATGAGAAGGGAGACGTTGAAGAGATCTCACACGCGGCTCGTCAACTTCTTGAACCACCAGCAAGAAGACCGGCGCACCACCAAGCAGGCCGAGGCAAGAGGCAACAAGACCGGCGTACCACCAGCGGAACAGAGAGAGAAAACTTCTTGAACGACCACGAAGAGAGAGAATGTAGAAGAGCCCTCGCCAGGCAAACCACCAACGGTTAGGAACCCTCACGGAGAAATGCTTGGTGTCATCTTATCTTCGTTGCACTTGAATTTTCGCAAACCCTAGATAGAGATAGAGAGGGACCTGGGGCCTGGGGGAGGGGGAAGCGCTCGGTGCTTGTTCGCGGGCGTCGCCGGTTGAGCGTCACCGGCGCCGAAGAGGAGAGAGGAAGTGAGAGGTTAGAGAGAGAGGGAGGGGTGAGACGGTGAGAGATTTAGAAATTTAGGTTAGTCAATTTGTGAGTGGGAACAAATTGAATGGGTTAATTCCATATTTGGGCTCTCAAGGACTGCGGTTAGCCCAAAACCGCAGCCCTTTATGTTGAGTCCCTTCATCACTTGGACATTAACACATAAAGGACTCAAACCAACAAAAGGGACAGGGACACCCTAGTGCAAAACCTCTCTCCTATGGTCATTGAGGTTGTATTCTTACATGCACACACAGACAACATCATCCAACAATGCCTTCTCCAACTCAAAGGGCAAGGACTCATTCAAATGGGCAGGGATATATGCAAAACTCGGAACATTCAATCAAACCCCAAAGAGAAGAATGATGACAAACAGATTCAACACACCAATAGAAACCAACAGTCACAACAAAAAGGCAACAGCAAGAACCAATAATAATCCAACAGGAACCCAAATGAATCCAATAGCCAACGAATTCCATCCTATCCAACAACATCACCACTACAAATCTTCAACAACATGATAACACATCCAACAACATCACCACTACAAATCCAACACCCACACACAGATCCAACACCAACAAATATGTATCCAACACCATCACTAATAACAATCCAACAGCCACACAAATCATCCCAACATCATAACACATAATAATCCAACAGGAATTTAAAAGTAAGCAGACAACAACCCAAACATAATTCCCACAGCAACGCAAACATAATTCCCGCAGCAAGGCAACATATGACAACCATCATGCAAATATTTGAAACAAGAATTCACAAAAAAAACCAACAAAAACAACAAAAAAAACAGGACAAAAATTAGAGATCAGCCTTAAACTTAGCTGGATTCCTCTGCCAAAGTAAATCAGATGGTCTCTGATTTGTTAGGGGACTCGAATCGGATGACGTGAATATACACGGGAACATGACCTCCATAACCATCGGAATCGAAGCCACGAGAATCGGATGTTCCCGTAGAACCCGGAATTTGAATGGAGGAATCGTCACTTGATTCCAACATTTTGGCCTTTTCCTTCTCCTTACAGGTGAAGACGGTTCAAGAATTTTCACCCCAACCCCTCTTGTTTTCCTCAAGTATGAACACTTAGAAAACCTAGTTTGCGGCGGTTTTGGGGACTCAACTTTCGGTTTCTTGCCTTTTCCTCCAGATCTGCGTTCCCTAAACTCAAATTCAGACTTACCCACCGCAGGCAAACCGCAAACCACACTCCACTCAAACGACTTCGCCTCTTTAACGCTTTCAACGGCAACACCCAAAGCCGCAACCGCTTCGGGACTCAAGCGTTCAACAGCCTCGCCACTTTCGTACAGGCGAGTGAAGTGCGCATAATGCGATGCTTCAAAAAGTTGAATACAGAGATTCAACAGATTCTTCCTCTCAGGATCTGTTTCCATTGCATGCACTGTTCGAAGCGGTTGAAGGTTCACCATTTTTGGCGAGAATTTTTTAGAAACAACAAATTTGTTCGATGGAAAGGAGAAGGAGATGAGAGAATTCGCCTCTCCGAGGGAGAAGAGAAGACGAAAGTTTTAGGGTTCCCCATTTTCCGAATTTGGGGGTTAAAAAGGGGAAAAGATTTTAGGGTTCTGATATGGAAAGTTGGGGGAATTCAATTGAAGATCTTAAATGTGGGATGAGGGTAGTTGAAGGGAGGGGGTTTAATTTCTGATTTTAGGAGGGGTTGGTAGGTTAGATGATTAATTTTGGTGGGAATCATTAAGGGGTGGGTGTATTTAGATTAGAAATGTAATGTGGGTTAGGGAGTGGTAATGATAATTTAGGATTTATTAGTAATGGCATTGTTGTAAATAAATTGAATTTTTTTTACTAAATTTAGTAAGTTTTAAATTATTGCATTTTTTGTGAAACTACTTAAAATGGCAAATGTTGCATTTTTTTTGTTACTTGAGGAAGTAAGAAAAATCACCCCAATATCTCGTTATACATGCATCCTTGTATCTTGTAAATAAATTAATATTTGTTATATAGTGCAAAGAGTGGTTTATGTTACAATAAAATTTGCAATCATTCCCTATTCCAGCATGGTATACTTTTACTTTCGCATTCATAAGTTTCGGTCAAAGTGAGGACTTCTGTTAAACACTTAATCATTTCTCCGGGTCCAAATCCAGAGATGAGTTAAAGTAAAAGCCTAAAATCAATTAAAATAGCCAATCCCATTTTTCATGTCAATAAATTAATTGAATTAATTTATGCCTTCTACACCCCCAAAAGCTCGAAAAGATGGAGCAGCCGCAACATTAGTTGCTGACAACCGGTTTGTGCTACACACAAGGATGCTCCACAACTCCTAAGTCCTAAATCGTCTTTTTTTACAGAAAATTCCATTTTTACTGTAAATAGTTGCTGAAGGTCATTTTATGTTTCAATTTTTTTTATAATAGTAGCCTTGCTAAGAAGTAATAACACTAATGTCTACCTAATCCAAGATGCTCTTACTTCACCTGATTTTCACTTATATAAAGTTTAATTTATCTGAACTTATTTTGACTTATTTTAATTCATTTTTCTGAACTTAGTATGTGAACTTGTCTAAATTCAATATCCTGAATTTCATATATGAAATTATCGTAACTATCATTTTTATTTTGTTGTCTTTATTTTTCGTTATATTAACTTAATTTCGGTCTACACCGAGTCACCGACATCATAATATCATAATCAGATTGAAACAAAGCAAAGATATGGGGATCACGTGAATGGAAAAAATCTGAATTTATCCAAACATACTGTTAGCCGTCAACTGATACTTATTATTTATTTTATTCTTTTGTAACATAAATGAAGATAAGATGATGAGAATATGAAAGTGATCAAACTTGAAAAAGCTAGTTTATAACTAATTTCCCAATTCAAATTACCCATTTAGATTCCAATTATACAGATTTTATGTGATTTTTTTTATACCCAATCCAAATTTGATACGACTTTAATCAATTCAAGGTGAAAACTTATATGATTTCTATTGATGGATTTATCATTATAAGCTCATTCACATATTAATATACTTGAACATAATCCAAATTGAGTCCATTTGGTTTAAAATGACTCACTACTCATATTAAATTAACCCGAATTATTACTCATATACATTGACTCCAATCGATCCCAATCTAAACAACCTTTGCCAGTTGCTACCTCTAAGAATGACAGTCTTCCATTCAATAAAAAAGAAACAAAAAAGAATTTTGAGTAACTGACTACACAATCATCCAACTTTCCTCCGCTATTGTACCTTTTTCAATTTTGAGTAGTAAAACACAACTACCTAACTTCAAAAGAGCGTAACAATATCCTTTTCGGCATGCAATTGGGCTCAACACAATACACATCATCCGCCAACAACACAATGACAACCACAAATTCTTCAAAGCATAGAACATATCATCATCCCATACCATACAATTTCGACCATATTCTTTCTTAGCAACCCCAAAAAAGAATAACCAAATATACAATGCTCCGTTCTGGAGTTGCACTCACCCCTCTTCCATCACCCTCCCTCAGCCAAACCAAAACCCACCCTCATAGAGTAATACTCCCCATCATTTCAGCCCAGCTCCCTAACATCTCCTACACTGTTTCCGACACCGCCCTCGAGTCCCGAGGCCTCATCCTACACCGTACAACTGACGGCCTCAACCTCAACCAACTTAACTCGGTGTTCGTAGCCGTGGGGTTCCTCGGCGGGACCCTGATAAAATACAGGTTGCCCTGGAGCATACAGACTCTCTTATATGGGTTGAGTCCCTAAAGACAAAAAGGCCAGTGGCCTTTGCTAGAGCAACAGGGGATGGAGTGTTCAATGCTATCATATGGGACGTGGTTGTGGATCCTACATTTCAAGGGATTGGGTTAGGGAAAGCTGTCATGGAGAGGTTGTTAGAGGAGTTGTTGCAGAAAGGGATTACGAATATTGCGCTGTATTCAGAGCCTCGAGTTCTTGGGTTTTATAGGCCGATGGGGTTCGTTGCAGACCCTGATGGGATTAGAGGTATGGTGTACTCCAGGAAACAGAACAAAAACAAGAAGAAATGATCTTGTTTAATTGTGTACATGAATATAAATGTCTGAGATTTTATATGATGATAAATGTCCATAGAATAAAGCAACATTAGAAGTTTAGAACTCAGAAACTTTAATCTTTCAGGCAGAGCAGATAATCCACAGAAGCAACTTGCTTAATTGTTTTATTAGTTGTGTTAATTGCTTCAGTAATACAGCTAGTAATGGCAATATTATTTCAGTGGCAGTAAATCTGTTGGATGAATGACTGAAAACTCAGAAATGGGTTGTAATATCCAATCTAATGTCGAAGTGCGTTATCCGGCAGATTTTTCTGCAGTCAGAATTCCTCACCCTTCCATACAGATAGTAAAACACTGCTATGGATTGTGGAAATGATTTGCACAAATTTAACGCTTAACATGAGTAATTAAAGGCAGAGAACTTTTAACCTACAACAACAATTTAGAGCATTGGGATATTTAATACTTCATCCGTTTCAGCTAACTTTTAACCAATCTCCTCAGCACACACAAATCTTGGTTTCAGAAGATGTAATGTCTAAGCCCGGAGAACTAATTGGCTTGTTTCGAGCGGAACGAACAAAACGGGCTTTGGAAGAAGCAATATGTTACCGAGCTACCTTATTGGGAATAACGAGAGCATCTTTGAATACTCAAAATTTTATATCTGAAGTGAGTTTTCAAAAAACTGCTCAACTTTAAGGATTTTAAAATGGTGGATAGACACGGTATAAGGACAAATTAAATTAAAATAATTTAAACATTAATTAACCAAATTACTCCTCTTACTAAAGTTTAAATTATTTTCAGTATTTTAATTTATATGGCTCTGAGTGCTGGGCTTCTAGGAAAGATCCTACTAGAAAGATAAAGTACCAGAGATATAATATTGAGATGGACATGTGGGAACACAATGACAAATAGATTGCAAAACGATGATATTCGAATGAGGGTTGAAGTTGATGACATTGCAAGATAAGAGAAGACCAGTTGTAATGGTTTGTGAATGTGAAACGTCGTCTATAGGATACAGTCATACACCAATTAGATTAGAAGGTCGGCTTACAAGAGATTTTATAAGAAGTCGGGGGAAGACAAATATTACTTGGATGGAAGCATTACAAACCATATCAAAAAATTGAATTTGCAAGAGCATGTATACTCAACGGAAGATAATAAAGGCATGGATCCATGTAACTACCACAAAAGATGAAATTTTAACTCATGCAATGCACCCTATTCGAATTAGATTAAGAATTTGACATTGTTGTTGTAGTTAATTCGTCTATCTTTATCATCTATCATCATCCTTCTAAAATAAGTTTCGAGGAGTTTGATTGCTTGATAGTTTTCACAATAATTGACTCCATGAGAAATGATATTCCTTCCATGAGATTTCCGAAACGCAGAAATGTCTCATGTACGAAATAGACACGCAACTTCCATGAGATTTCTGTGCAACATAGAATTGACTCCATTAGGGCACAAACTTCCCTTCACATAAAGAAACCACAAACTAGGCCTGCAATTAGTCACATTGTCACAACACTTCATAAATAAGCATACCACCACAATTTTATTCTAAGGATCCTTCATAGTTTTGTTGGACTATGCACATAATTTCATGATCAACTAATTGCAAACCTAAAAAAAGTAGAACGTATGACGACTTTTTTCCGGAAATACCAAAATAATGTCTAATATTTCGAGACGGGCGAAAAATATTGCATAAGCATGTCAGCATCAGCAACAAAGTCATCTGATCTGAGAAGCATTTCTAGGAACTAAGAAAGGTTTAATTCTTTAGATCAGACAAGTGGTCAGAGCAAGATGCAACAACTACAGGTTTAAACGCAGATTAATACTCCCATTTAACCGGCAGGAGGCTTGACTGTTACATCTAATCTGAGGTTTGATGGATAGTGTGTACACCTCAATAAATAGCCATCATGGTCAAAGTTTGCAACAGAAAAGAAAGAGAAAACACCTTGATTTGACGCTTCAATAAGACAAAAGGAAAGGGAACACTGCAGTAAACTACTTAGAGCCTTTAGAGGAGATATAGCAGTGAAATATTAGCACCAACTTCAGTTTATGTCATCTAATATTCTAATCAGATGAAAGATTTAACTGTGCAGCCCTAGAATGCAGCATTTCATTATATCATCAAAGAACGGAATTTTTTGCCGCCAAATGAAATCAAATTACGCAAGTAAAAAAAAATCCAAAACGCGACCAGTTTCCCAGTATACTAGCAATTCCCTGGATGATGGCATGTCTCTTTAACACTTACCATATTCAGCAAAGACTTCTGAACTAGCAGAACACACCAAAGTCTATACAGCATGTCTTTAACACTTACCATTGCCTCTTAGTCGCCCTTGCTCATTGCTTTTAATTCTGTTAGCATAAAGCCTGAAATTCCCCGAAACCACTAGCGCATATGACAGTTAAGCCAACAAATATCTGTTTATCACGTTGCTGCTAGAACTGTCCAGATCTTATGCCAACATTAGCTACTAGGTGCAGCAGAAATTGTGTTGTTAAGACAAATCCTGTGAGGCAAAGGCCTAGCGATGAGACCATTAGTGACCCAACCTGCTGATTCACTATCATGCTTCAAATGGTCAAACTCCCTTCGGACATAATCGAGAGATATCTGCAACTTCCCACCAGGTCTACAGTCATCACAAACATTTTTCGATTTCAATCCAGCATTTGTCTCGAGCCAATAAAGGAAGTTGGTCTGGTACAAAGACATGAGCATGTCTTGTGGCGAAGCGCTTTCTTTAAGTATAACCTGTACCAATCAAAACATCAACAAATAAAATGCTGTGAAACAAATTGGAGACCAGATAAAGGGGGAAAAAAAACAAATAAGGCACAAAAACTCTATTGAATTACATTCATTACTTCAGCATTATCAATAAGACATAGTAAAACGCAGTAACAAGGAGGATGAACAATTATGAAAATTGATTTACTGTTTGGGACAAACATCCAGATAGCAGCTGGTAATGACTACCGTCTACTAGTCCCAAATGTGGAGCAAATGTGAAATTGACATAGTGAAACGTATAACAAGGAGGATGAACAACTGTGAAAATTGACATAGTGAAATGGACAACAAGGAGGATGATAGATTCTGAAAATTGATATAGTGAAAAGGATGACAGGGAGGATGAACAATTGTGAAAATTGACTTAGGGTTTGCAACAAACACCCAGATCGCAGCTCAATGACTACTAGTCCCAAATGTGGAGCAGAGTAAGTAAGATACTCTTGTTGCTCAAGTTCTGCCAAATTATTTTCTGCTTAAAGCCAATTACCTATCTTGAGTGTTAAATAGTAACTAAACTTCACGAGAAAGTAGCTCACCCTTATGATAATGGGTCAAATTTTTTGCATCCACTTTCTATAATCTATCCTTACAGGCTTACACAACCCTTAGTCCTCCTTCAGCAACTAAACCATCAGTTTCTGGTACGTTTCTCCTATTATTGTGCATCGTGTTTCCCACCAATTTTCACTTTCAAGTGTGTAGAGGACAAGTTCACCACTTGAGTATGTACTAAGGGCACTGTGCCAACAGACAACTAAAAAGTAAATGCAATTCGCAACACTCAACACTAAAAAGTCTTGACAACATATGTAGTGATGCTATCTACAAATAGCCGCCAAACTCAATCATTTAAAGGGTGCAATTCAAGACCCTTGATTCTATACATTTGGTTAGCATGGTCCAACATCTAAAATCCCAATCAGGAATCTAGGCCTAATAATACAAGAGTTTATCCACTGCACCAGTCACTTGGATAAGCAGGAAGCAGGGACCAATACAGCAAAAGACGAAGAAGAACCTAGTATGAAATAAATCATGCAAAGAGTTACTTACACAGAATTTTCCATTGTGCTCGGTTAATAAGTAGCCTTCATTTCTATAGAGATCGAGAAGAGCAACCGCATCCTCCCTTCTCTGAATGACATCACTAAGTGTGGATCCCAGCTCCAGCCTCCTCTCAATTTCCTGCAGCTGCATTCTTGGCTACAAGAGAAAGATTTGAAGAGCCTGGCTGAAAACAAAAGGTTACATGTGAACAAATTAGCCATAACCTTTTGAAATACAATGCCATGTCTATTGCAGAATGTATAAGACTTCCACATTATTCAGAGCCATTGAATCTAACATCACACCAGGTCACCAAACTAGGGGAATGGATACAGGGATAGCCCCCTTCCCCCGGGTAAGTCTCATGTCTCCACTGGTGGAAAGAAAGAAACTTTGAAAAGGTTAGGACATATTAAAAGACAAATATCAGAATAGCATTAAGTGAGAACTAACCGAACTTACCATTTACCAGCACAATTTTGCTAAGTTTTTGAAGTGCATATAGGAAACAAGGAAAGTAGGAAAAACCGCATATAGGGGAAAAAAAATAGAAGATTGTTTCTCACAACTCATAAAGAAAAGCTATTGAAATATTTTACTGAAGTAGACAAATAGATATCTTTGTCAAAACTCAAGCACCAAAATAAAATTTTATAAGTCGTCATCATTTCCTCCGCCAATTGATTTAGAATGCTTATAGAGCTAGGATTATTCAAGTATCAGATTGAGCCCATATATGCCAAACAAATAACAACCTCCAAAGCAAAGGGAAAAAATAGAATACAATATCTGTCCATTCTGATACAGTTTTATTCCAGTGCTATTTTCTATGGTCCAGTTTGGTCTTCATCGAAATTCAGTTCCCGTACAGACTTGGACTCATGAACAGCCTCCAATCAAACTAATCTTTGACTAGTATTTAATTTAGTAATTTCTTTCAGTGGCTTCCCTTTTCCACAATTTGAAGCTTAACAGGTCTCCTGGAAACAACCTCTAGATTCTAATAGTCTCAAATGGGCAAGGTTTTGGCCATGAACATCTGAAGACTGAACCACCCTAAAACCTCATTAATGACGGCTATGAATATTGTCAATTTAGTTTGGGAGAAGGACAAGGAAACCCCATAGTGTCCTATATGAGCCATGTCTCTTACAGAAAGTCAGAAATGAGAAACAAAAAGAAACTCACTTTGTAAGGAGGCCTCAAATTCAGAATAGGTAATGCTGGAAAAGAGGTTCCTCATCATTAACTTCTTTAACAGAAGGCACCTGACCACTCAGCAGATATTCACTGAACACTAAGCCTGTAAAAAAATGTTTCAGCAAAAAAAATCATATTTATAGAAAATAAAGGCATCTCCAAGTATATCAAGAATAAACTATTGAGAACTTGGCCCCTAGTTCTTAGCTGCGACTTCCTAGTTCTTGTAACTAATAAGAATCAGTATAAAATGTGCCTTTGAGAACATGATTACTTCTAGGGAAAAGAAGTACTTGCTCGATATGGGTTCAAAGTCCTCAGTTGAATGGATTGATAAGACTTCAGATTGCAGAACATGTGGACCCAAGTTATGACACCAAAGCAAGCGAGGGCAAGTGGTACTGAGGAGCCTATGCAATTAGCTAATGCTATCCCAAGCATGATACCGACTGACTTGCTCACCATTCCTTGTGCTTCACCCTTTGCGATTACCTAGCACAATTCATCCCAAGAAGTCATGTGGTATCTTACATCATCCTAGAAATAAAGGAAAGAGAAGGCCTCTACAATTTGACCACTGATACATTAAAAAACCATACTTACCTCCGCAAAATTCCTCTTTGCAGCAAAGCCTGCATAAAAACAGCTTCTTGTGGCAGCCTTCAAAAACCATGGCATCAAATATTAGCACATGATGAGCAGAATGTATAAGCTTCTATACCAAAATGCTATAAAAGGAAAGCAATGAGTAGCATTCTGAACTATTTGCAAATATTATTCCACATAAGCATGCTATAAGAGAGAAGTGACGAGTAAGAACAAAGAAATCAAAACAAAAGCAACCCAAAAATTACTTGCAGTGGAAATAGTCCCAACTCCAGGCATAATGTCATCCTTCTTCATGATTATGAGTCTCATAAATATGTATGCAAACAATGTAGAGTGTAACCAGAAATAATAATCAATAAGAACTGGCCATTCGTCTACATTACCAAGAAAATTTGCAGGTAAAAACAACAACAACAAAGCCTTAGTCCCAAAATGATTCGGGGTCGGCTAACATGAATCGTCAAACGAAATCGTCACCATGACCAATGAAACAAGAAAAGAGCTGGGAGTTAAAATGAATAAACAAGGAAGAGGGAGAAAGTAAAATTTGCAGGTGAAAGAAACATCAAAAGAGGTACATCTCGCTTTTACCTCAACAAGGAATACATTCAATATCTTACTAGCCTATTAGAAATAGATGATTTTCAGTCTTGAAAGACCCGCCAAAAGAGAAAATGTACAGAATTTTCAGAATAAACTATTGAGGCAGAGAGAGGGAGACAGCGTGAGTAACAGATAAACAGGCAGAGGTGCCAAAAAACAAAAATGAAAACTTGCTCCAAATCAATAATTCACCATCAATGCAAACTGACACATTCTCTAAGTTATCAATACCCAGACCTCGGTATCTTCTTAGCCTTTGAGATACTTGTGTATTTTAAGGGGGTAAAAATTTTAAATGAGTCAAGAGCAGTTTTCAGGATACAGACTATACAGCACAACGACAAAAAGAGAGATGTCAAATGCCGAAGAGAGAGATGCAAGACATAGACTATACAACAGGTATCATGATTAGCAAGATCGATGCAATAGACAATTGAGGAAAATCATCCATTTAAGAAGCTACGGGTTTACATAATGAGCACACCATTTCTTTATCGATTCAAGTGAATTAATAGTAAATAATAGAGATATGTGCATGATGTATAATGGAGCAATCAACTTGAAGACATTAGTACCAGACATTTGAGAGATGCATCATTAGAACAATTAGAGTTCAATTCAAACGCGTCAAACATGTTTATACGTTAATGGTTGGACTCACTGAAAATGTAGCAGTCATTTAGCTTTAGTTGTGGTGACAAACTTCAACAGATTAAGCTTCGAATACGTTTTGATAGGGAATTTGAAGAATGTTAAAACCTGTGCATTAGTATCCAGTGGATTACTTCTCTTCTTTGTGATCACACACTGCTGCTGGTTTAAGACACTTACATCCTTGCCATGATGGGGACCAGGATCTTTGCAGCCTTAACTAAGAAAGATTATCTTGCATTTATTAGAACTCTCCAACTTTTTCTTTTTTGTTCTATCAGGTTACATGAAGCAATCTGCTAGCACATTATCTAGCTCCTAAAAAGAAAGAAAAAGTTCTGCCAAAACAAACTGAAAACACAGTGAAGCTTTTATCTTACCTGGATTAGTGTAGCAGCAGATCGTCCAGCTCCAGCAGTAGCACCAATGAAGATGAAAAGATGAGGAAAAGCAAGTGTTAGTATCTCCAATCCAAATGCAGTATTTTCTAAAAGATCAGCAAACAACCTCCATCCTTTTTGGATGGACATCAAAGTGTCTCCCATATTTAGATAGCATGATCTTGCTAAGGTATCCAATTCCATCCTTCAGAACCCAATTTATTGCCGCTGCAGTTGGAATCGCTCCTTTTCCTAGCCCAACAGCAAAGAGCAAAGACTACAAGGACAAACAACCGAAGACTGGTCACAGACAAGAATACAACAAAGACATTCACTAGTGTCTCTACCCATCAAAAACCATATTTGCAAACAGTGAAAAAGAGCTTGAACAAATTCATATGCATGCTAACCTGTGTGGCCAGTACCCCGCTAATCTGGCTAGCAATACCCTGGACCCCTCTCCACAAAGAGTAGTCCAAATAATCACTCGTCACACTCTCAGGAAAACCTTCTGGTAGCATCAAACGGAATACTAAATCTTTGCATAGCAGCCATAGACTAGAAGTCGGACTGAGGGATTAAGATTTCTAAAATCCATATCCCCCTTAGCAAATGTTGATGAAGGCATTAAAGATGATGATGGAACCACCACAAATTCATCTTTGGAAGGATCAGGAATAAGCTTTGTTCTCTGACTTCCTTTGATCTCCCATACAACCTCCTCATTAATTCTTTCTAATGCAATTGCAGAATCTAAATGGAGCAGGCGAAGAAAACCTAAAACTGCCAGCAAGCATAGCAAAACATGTCGAGGAGAAAACATCCCCTCTCTCATATCGAGCTTTCCATTCCATATTCGGCCACTGAAAAAGGAAGTCAAGTGATAGATCCAAAACAATGCAATGGTGTGCAGATTCGTACCATGACTTTCCCCATGGTTACTACCACCATCATTATCATTCTTATCATTATTGTTTCCATTACCATTGTTGTTATTATTGTTGTTGCCATGACTCCCTGAGTTGCCACTATCGAACAAGAAATCAGGTCCTAATGAAGGAACCACATGTCTCAACTCAAATGCTTTAGTTGCAACCATATGCTGCAAGAAATTGACTTTGGTCGTTAATGTAATGTCATGTGCTTCCCAAAGAGCCTTGGGGTTTCTAAGTTGAAAAATGGCTTTGGCTTGAAATGTGAAAAGTGCCAAATTATCCAAAAGTAGTGCTCCAGAAGTACAAGTGCAGCCCATGTGTAACTTGTTCAGCCACTAACTTCCAAGTATACAGATTAAACCTACGTATCCAATATCTTTGAACTTCGGAAGCGCATGATATTTATAGACTTAAACCCTTCCTGTATGATACACAACCGTCCCGACCAAAGTTAGAAGATCTAAAACGGCGTACTACAACCTGAGAAAGAGAAACTCAAAACACTTTCATTCTCCAAAGACTATTCACACAACATATGAACAAACTTAGGCTCTGTTTGCTTTAGAAGATACCGATTTTCCCCATTTTCCGTTGTTTGGTTGGACAAGGGATTCAAAAAGGGAAACAAAGGTGGAAAAGAGTTTTCCATCCCTTTGTAAACATTTTCCTCCAAAATTTAAAGAAAAAGCATTTTCCTCCATTCTCTCATTCCCAACATCTCTATTTTCCCTTCTTAGCTTAATACTTAATAGTTTTTCATCGAACCAAACAAAGGAAAACTAATATTTATTTGCGTTTTCCACCTGAATATATTTTCGCATGAAAAACCATTTTCCATCAAACCAAAAAGACCCTTAAGGTAAAAAATTTAAAGATTAATACACTAAAGAAAAAGGTAAGGCTCCTTACAATTGATGAAAGAGACTTCTAATATAAGCTTCACCATGTAATGCTAATAATGAAAAATAGTAACACACAGAAAATTAACTATTCCAAACTATTCTTACCGAATTTAACATTTTCCAAATAATAACTTCATCGACATCTACCAATACATATGAAGCAAAAAAAAAATTGACAATCTAGATTAATTGGTTTTTTTTTATTATTCTCTTCTAATTTATTTTTGCGGGGTTTTTGCCGTTTAAGAAACAAACTTTGTAACTAAAATTGGAAGTAATGTGCCTTGTGAATGAACAATGAAATTCTATTGGCTGAAACCTCACCACTTATCACTAATACTTGCAATGAAAGGTTAACAATTAACATTAACCCTTAAAATCGTCTATACAACAGCTAAATATCTACATTTCCAAGGGAAAATAGAAAATATATATGGAATTCAAGTTTTAGGGTAAAAAAAAACCTTTCATTTATAAAAAAACTTACAGTGAGAGCTGTGCAAGTATAGTGTGAGACAGTGAGAGCACGATGGAGAGAGTCGGCGACAGATTAGTGGTGAATGCCCTCAAAACTGAAAGGTGGGTTGAAGCGATTAAGCGAAGGATGGGGGAAGACGGGAAACTCGAGTTGTGTACAGAGTTCCTACTTCCTAGCGTGCACGTTTATGGCTATGTTTAAGGAAGCATTTTAGCTACTCTTAAATGATAAGGCCGTTCATATATTTTTGGATGCTAAAATGATAGTAGTGTTTAGGAAAGACCTAAAATAAAATTTTAGAAGCTGGTTAAAATGACTTAGTTCTGTTTGGCTAGCGTTTTAGGTAGCGGGTAGAGGTTGGACAAGTTAAAAAGCTACTTTGAGGAAAATTATGAGTGTTTGGTAAGGTAGCGATTATGGTAGCGGGTAGAGATTAGGTAGATTATGGGTAGTTATGAAACGTTACATAGGTAAAGTTTGAAGCAGAAAAGCTCTAGCGTTTGCTGCTATTGCATTCATTATGCTTTTGATCAACTCTTTTTTTTTTTTTTTTTAATCAATAAATCTATAATGGTATTGTGTAAAAATGCTTTTAGTTGTACTACTTGGGAGTTTTTGTTATTTTTTTTTTTCTTTTACAAAAGGGCTAGCTAAAGTTTCATAATATTTTATGACCCAAATTTCACAAGTATCTTTAATCTAGCTATTACAAACAAGATATGTCTTTTTTTCTATGATTATTAGTATTATTAAAACGTTTAGTTTACATATATATTTCAAAAATTGATTTATGTTGTGTTTTTTGATAGAGAATATATAGGCGTACAAAATAAGTATATTATTACAAAATATACATAGAATATTATATATACTCTTTTTCTTTATAGGAGTGTATGATATATACTAATGGTTCAAATATGACATCATACATACATTCATTTCGTATATATACTTCTCCGATTTTTTAGTTGTTTCATTTCTCCGATCAACATGTTTATCAACGCACAAATGATACCTTTAATATCTCTAATTGTACATAAGTAAAAATTATAGAAAATTGATATTTGGAAAGTATATATATTGAGAGGAATCCAACAAGATCCCACTTGATCTTTTTTTCTTATGAAAAAATAACCAAATACTGGTCAAACTACATAAGATGAATAGTGTAAAAAGTCAATATGTAACAACCAAAAACGCGAGAAGTATGTTTTATAAATGATGACCATTTTGCGGGGGTGAAGGACTATCTTAAACTTGTACGTTTGTTTGAGTAGTAAAAGTTGTATACTCCTTATAGGTAAGTTTCATTGAAAATTAATCATTGAGTTTAATCATTAAACTAATTAATCAAATTTTTATATTTAATTCTATAAGTGAATGTATGTCCTTTTTGTTTTTTGCAATTCGGCGCCTACTTTTGCCAAACACTTATATTTTGAACAGCTACTTTAAACGCTAATCGCTAACAGCTTACTAGTTGGCCTGATAGCTACCTCAACAGCTTAAACGCTATCAGCAACGTGGGCCATTCTGCAACCGCTAGTTTTGTCAAACAGGGCCTTAAATGATAAGTTAAAATTTTTACCTTTTCAAAATCGAGGTGATCTGAAATTTTGGAAAATCTTTCCAAAATTTTTACAACAACTAATTTTGCCAAAATAATTTATCAAGTAATTTTGTCAAATAGTTAAACTAATCGTTACCTTATCGGGCCCAAAGACCTTATCGGTTTTGATTTCGGTTAACTTATCGGTTTGATTTATTTTCATATCTCGTTTATACACATTTTACTAGCTTATGCACCCGTGCAAATTGCACGGGAAATTTTTTATTTTATAAATTTAAAATTTTAGTATGTTTCTCCTAAAATCTTGATATGAAATAATAGCATATAATTTAAAGTTTCATAATCATGTATTGAGAATATTATAAAATTGGCTTATTTCCCCTTTATTCAATAGTTGAGGTAGTTAATGCCATATGATCCACCATTTATCTAAGAATAAAGCCGATTGAGAAGCCTTTGCTCTCGCTACTACTTCCCTAATAGGCTAAGATGAAATCACAATTCGCACCACCGACACTTTTACACTTGCTTCGCTCCCGCTTAGGTAGTCCCATTCACCCCTCTTTTTCATTGTAATCAATTTAGGGGTTCACGACTTAAAAAATTAAATATTCCGCTAATTTGTTTATATATGAAGTTAATTATTTAGTAAGTACTTTTGTATAGCTTGTACTTTTAAGCCAGTTTCGATTAAGAGTTAATGTGGTAATATTTGAATACAATAGCATGTATATTAAAAGTCGCTTTTATGAAAGGAAAAATTGACAGAACAGTCACCCAATTATGAGCGTTCCGCCATTTACTGATCTCAACTAAAGATTATTTCTGAGCAGTCCCAACTATGCATCATACTTTACAAAATTGCGGGTTAATGACCTGCTATAATAGGTAAAAACTCATTTTTTTTGCCACCACCTATTCAACACCACCCACCACCCAACACCACCACTAGAACTACCCTAACCACCCCCACTTACAAAAATGGTCCTTCAACCCCCTTCCTTCTCCCTGCCACCCTCATCTTCTCCCCTCCCTTGCCACCCCTCATCCGTCCCGATCCTCCAACCTCGAATGGAGGATTTGATGCTATTGAATCCCTAAAAATATAGTATAGTGTTGGCACTATTACGCAAGGAGACAGAACACGAGAAATAATTAGAACGATCTTACTTGGAAAGGAGAAACAAAGAAACGAGAATCTTTGTGACGTGGAGAGATCCACTTGGCCCTTAAAGGTGATTTCGCCGCAAGACAGTGCAAGCTTCCTCCCGACGACCACCCTCCAGATTAGCCATGGCGCCCGATTGTGTGCACTCACAAGCGCACGACGGATGGAGTGACAAACTAAGCCCGAAATATTGGAGAACAATTTTTATGTGGAGAGGAAGACCGAATTAATGATATGTGTCTTTTGTAACTGAGGGAGGATTTATATAGAATAGAGGAGCAAAGTTAAAACGGCAATG
This sequence comes from Beta corolliflora, assembly GCA_947648045.1. Classification (NCBI taxonomy): domain Eukaryota; kingdom Viridiplantae; phylum Streptophyta; class Magnoliopsida; order Caryophyllales; family Amaranthaceae; genus Beta; species Beta corolliflora. Next base: position 132,881 of record CANSZD010001918.1, read on the forward strand.
AAAAATTATGGGAGGAAATTATGGAGTGAAAGTTGCGACAAAACGGCAAGAATTGATTTGCCGTTACTAAATGATTGCGTGAATCTCGCAAAAGAAATAACGGAACAAACAAGTCCCAAAATTAAAGGCGATAATAAAATGGACCGCAGCGGGGCCCCGGCCGCGCCGCGTCGCCACGAGCCCGAGCCCGGCCGGCGCGCGCGCGTGTGTGGCTTGCCATTCTTCTAGCCCATTGTTCAACAAAGCTAAAAGGAACATAATAGTATATAAACAAGGTAGGACCTTTATATTCTTTCCATGTGGGACTTGGGTATTTCATGAACAAAACCAAACAAGGAAATACTCCATAACTAAGGCTAACTTTGAGGCTTTAATTCCAACAATCCCCCACAAGAATCAAAGTTAGAAGAAGAAAAGAAGAATAAACAATTTCGGGCTTGAAAAAGAAGTGATGCATTAGTGTTAATGTCTTACGACTTGAATTAACACTTAGTGAATCGATTTGGGAATCTTGTTCAATTAAGTGATGTTCATCTTGAACTTAAGAGAACTTGAAACCTTTATCTAAAACACACATCTATCTTTAAAAGAAGTAGTCACTCCGCGATCAATGTGGCGCCTATACGGCCATACGCCTACCGGATACTCATAGATGCTCACAGAGAAATGACCCACATTTTCTCATAGAAGCGGCCCCACTTCCACATCTAAGTAGGTGAATCCCATCAAGTGTGTACCACCACACACCACCACACAAGCTGTGGATATGGGTTCATTAAGAGCCCTTTGCTCATCCTCAATCACTAGTGGTAAGCACTTTTCAACACAATTTTCATAAGAGGGGATAGAAATAATCAAGTGCCTTTATTACTAATGTTGCCCTTTGAACTCTATTTGCATAGAGTAGGGTTTCATTATTACATTTCAAATGGTCTCAATCCCATCCCTCTGGATGCATCCACAATTACATTTCTAGAAAGGCCTTTAGTAAACGGATCCGCTAAATTCTTTTCGGACTTCACATAGTCCAGTTGATATTACTCCACTACTTATCAAATCTTTACAACCTTGTGTCCGAGACGAATGTGCCTTTTCTTTCCATTGTAGACATTATTCTTTGCCACCGCAATAGCGACACGGGAATCACCAATGCAAGGTGCAACCGAAGGAGCGAGTTTCCCCATAATGGAACGTCATTCGGCGGGTTTCTAAGCCATTCTCGCCTCATTTCTCGCCGACTCAAGTGCAACAAATTCGGATTCCATTGTTGACATAGCAAGTACAAGATTGTTTACAAGATTTCCAAGAAATAGCACCACCACCCAAGGTAAAAACAAAACCACTAGTAGAATTAATCTCATCATTTCAGATACCCCAATTAGCATCACAATAACCTTCTAAACAAGCGGGTGAAGAAGAATAGTGAATGCCCCAATCCATGGTTCCTTTAAGGTATCTAAGCAACGACTGGAAGCACCCCGATGATCCTTGCTAGGATTATGTGTGTACCTACTAAGTCTACTAATAGCATATGCAACATCTGTGCAGTGCGGTTCATCAAATACATAATGCTACCAATTACTTTAGCATACTCGGTTATTGCCCACGGGATCTCCTTATTTTTCACCAAGTGGATACTAGAGTCATAAGGAGTCTCGATTGGATCAACATCAAAAGAGTTGAACTTCCTAAGTACCTTTTCCACATAATGGGCCACGACTCAACGAAACCATGAGGAGACCTAGAAATTTTAACTCCCAAAATAAGGTCTACCTCACCCATATCTTTCATTTTGAACTTAGTACTTAAGAATTCTTTCACTTCATTCACAAGATCTAAGCTAGTCCCAAAATCAACATATCATCGACATATAAGCAGGATGATCACCACTGACCTCGAGAGTCATTTTTAGAATAAACACAGTGTCGCTCTCATTTACAAGAAACCCCAAGCGGTTTATGGTGTTATCAAACTTTTGGTACCATTGTTTAGGGGCTTGCTTTAAAACCATAAAAGGGATTTTACTAGCTTACACACCTTATGCTCTTGAACCAGAAACTACACATCCTTCGAGGTTGATCCATATAGATTTCTTCCTCAAGGTCACCATTTAGGAAACGAGTCTTAACATCCATTTGATGCGGTCATAAGGCCGTATAAGCAGCTAAGGCCTGATCGAGTCCCTAATGGTAGCAATCTTAGTAAGCCGGGGAATAGGTGTCAAAATAGTCAATTCCCTCCTTTTTGAGTGAAACCTCTCAACTAATCTTGCCTTATACTTGTCAATTGAACCATCGGGCTTTAACTTCTTTTAAAAATCCATTTGCTAGAGATGGGCTTACAACCCCTAGGAAGGTTATGCTCAATTCCCAAGTGTTGTTACTCATGATGGACTCTAGCTCACTATCTATGGCCTCTTTCCAAACAACAAGCATCAACGATTTCATAGCCTCGTCATAGGTCTTAGGGTCTTCTTCTAAGATAAAAATAGACACTAGACTCTCATTTAAGACACTGACTTTGCAAGGAAAGGAGGTAACAAAATCGAGAACCAAAAGCTGTTATCTTTCCTAGGTCTTTTACTCCTCTAGGTTCTTCTTCTACTCAGTGCAGTCAAGAAGAGGACTAGGCCGAGACAAAGCATGATCGGCAGGAAGAAAAACTTGGAAACGGTGGAAGAACATTTGGAAAACACATGTTCAAAGAATTCAGCACCTCTTGATTCAATGATAGAACCACAAGCATAAGAACCTCTAGCATCCTTAATAAGAAAGCGATAAGCAGACTATGAAAAGAATAACCAATGAAAATTGAATCACAAGTCTTTGGTCCTATTTTGTCCCTTTTAAAAGAAGGTATTGCAACTTTAGCAAGACACCCCCACACTTTCGGGTATTTGAGGTTAGGGATATGGCCTTTCCACATCTCATATGGGGTTTTGTCTAACTTCTTATGAGGCACACGGTTAAGACATGACAAGCAAGATAAAATAGCCTCTCCCCACATGTTATCGGGAAGTCGGAACTAATCAACATAGCATTCATCATGTTCTTAAGGGTTCCATTCTTCCTTTTAGCTATCTTGGATTTTGTTCGGGGTATAAGGGGCGATTAACTCATGAATAATCCCATTTTGTTCAAAAGGTCTTAAGGGAAGTGGGATCATATTCTCCTCCCCTATCACTTCTAAGTCTCTTAATTTTCCTATCGATTGGTTTTCAACCTCGACTTTGTACTTTAAGAACATTCCCTCTCGCCTCGTCCCTTAGATTTGAAGGTATACTACGGTGTAACGGAAAAGTCATCTACAAAGGTTATGTAATACTTCTTCCCCCTCGACTTTCATGGTTCTTAAAGTCTCCTAAAGTCCGAATGAATTAGTTAGAAGTTCGATTTCCTATCAAGCGATTTAAAAGGCTTCCTAGCAAATTTAGCTTCAACACAAATTTCACATTTAGGCAAATCGTAATTGGAGAAACTAGGTATCAAATTCAAGTGTTTTAGCCGTTTTATGGAGGGTGCATTCACATGACCTAATCTAGAATGCCATAAATCAATAGACTCAAGAATATAAAAGAAGAAGTAGAAGCGGATTTATTCATGAGTTGGAACGTTAGCATCAACGGTAAAAAGCCCCCATTACAATATCCCTTCCCCACAAATTCCCCATTATGGGTGATGACAAGTCTATCGGAATCAAAAGACGACCTCAAACTGTACTTAATTAACAAACTTCCGGAAATTAGATTTCTACGCATTTCAGAACATGAAGTACATTTGTAAGAGTAAGCAATTTTCCTGAAGTGAGTTTGAGAGTAATCTTCCCTTCCCGCTGACTTTTGCTGAAGCAGAGTTGCCCATGAACACATTTTCACCTTCCAAACTTTTTATATTGATTGAACATGGCTCGGTTGGTGCAGATGTGCCTCGTCGCTCCTGTGTCCCGATCCATTCAGCAAGTATCTCCGCCTAGGTTGATCTCGGATACAAACGGCAACAAAGTTTTCAATCGCTTCTACAAGTTGCTTGGTTCTTCTTTTTGTTCCAACGGTTTTCGCCCTTGTGTCCCGGGTTTACCGCATTTCATGACATTTGCCTTTGAACCCGTATTTTCGCACACCTCCATGAGATTTGAGACTATTGTCTCCCTTGTGAAAACTCTTTGTCTTCCGTTTGTTCCTGTCATAATTGGAGTGTTTGGACTCCAAGATTAGCTTTAGGAAATACGGCATGAATCGGAAGGTTTGTCCTTAAGACGGTTTTCTTCCTCAATTTTCGAGATGACTAACAAGTTCTTCAAGGGTAAGGTCTCTCTTTTTGTGCATAAGTTGGTTCCTATAGTCTTTCCACGAAGGTGGCGGTTTCTCAATAAGTACAATAGCACGGGTATACTCACAAATAACAAGTCCTCAACGAAAGAATATTGGTGCGAATAGTTTCATAGTCATGGACTTGGTCGATAATAGGTTTTTCATCATCTATCATGAAATTAAGCCACTTACTAATACAATAGCGTTTGGAACCCGGCATCATCAATACCATATTTCTTTTCCGAGGTATCCCAAATGTCCTTAGCATGGTTATAAGTCATGTAAATATCAAGCGAGCATTGGACATATAATGTAATAACATCCCCTTACGTGTTCTTTGTCATCCTTAGCAAATTTAGTCTCATAAGCTAGTTTCTCGGTCTCATCGGAAGGAATAACGGGATCATCAAGCACATAAGCCACATCAATTTGTTCAAGGTAAAACCTAACCTCGATGTTCCAACGTTTATAGTTTTCCCCTCAAGAGACTCGATTTTAGACATATCGGGAATTGTCATACGAGATGCCATAGCAAGAGAATAATACTAAATCACCTTTAAGATTGTTGGCACTATTACGCAAGGAGACGTAACACGTGAGAAATAATTAGAACGACATCATCAACACCATATTTCTTTTCGAGGTATCCCAAATGTCCTTAGCATGGTTATAAGTCATGTAAATATCAAGCGAGCATTGGACATATAATGTAATAACATCCCCTTACAAGGTTACGTCATCCTTAGCAAATTTAGTCTCATAAGCTAGTTTCTCGATCTCATCGAAGGAATAACAGAGATCATCAAGCACATAAGCCACATCAATTTGTTCAAGGTAAAACCTAACCCGACGACCCAACGTTTATAGTTTTTCCCCTCAGAGACTCGATTTTAGACATATCGGGAATTGTCATACGAGATGCCATAGCAGAGAGAATAATACTAAATCACCTTTAAGATTGTTGGCACTATTACGCAAGGAGACGTAAACACGGAGAAATAATTGGAACGATCTTACTTGGAAAGGAGGAAACAAAGAAACGAGAATCTTTGCGACGTGAGAGATCCCCTGTCCTTAAAGGTGATTTCGCCCAGCGGCACAGTGCGAAGCTTCCTCCCGACGACCACCCTCCGGGATTAGCTGGCCCGCTCGGGTGTGTGCACTCACAAGCGAACGGATGGAGTGACAACCAAGCCCGAAATAATAAAAAATGGACTGAGCCCACGGCCGCGCCCTCCGCCGGCTGAGCCGTGCCGCGCGTGTGTGGCTTGCCATTCTTCTAGCCCATTGTTCAACAAGTAAAAAGCGAATATAATAAGATATAAACAATTGGGGCGACTTTATATTCCTAAAAGTGTGGAGACTTGGGTATTTAATGAACAAAAAACAAGGTAAATCCCATTAATCAAGTGCTAACTTTTGGCGCTTTAATTCCAACATATAGCACAACATAAATTGCAATTCTTGAAACCCTAACACCCCTAAAAAATCTGCTGTCAACAAATACTAGCAAAATTCAATATGAAAATACGAAAATAAAGATCTGGAGTCTGAGAGAAGCAAATCAAAATTGAAATAAAACAGATAAAGTGAAGATATCATATTCTATCAATGTATACTAGCGAACAATCTTCCTTCTTCTCTTCATGCCAGTAATTTCAAACCTATTTTTTTCGCTCATCATTCTGATTCATCAATGTATTACTTGTTTTTTTCTATTTTTTTTTGTAGTTATAATTTGAGTTTGAAATGTTGCATTTTATTCTATTTTATCAAGGTTTAAGTACTGAACTTGATGAGATTGTTCCAGATACCGTCTTTTTAGGGGAGATGGGTTTTCGAAGGTAATTACTAGCTAACTCAACGATAGATTGAGCACTCGACAGGTAGGAAACTCGATGATGTAAAATTGCAGATTGATCTTATGCGTGTTAATCTTGATGATGAAATTTTAGGTCTTCGGTCTCAATCTCACAAACTCGGAAATGTAATTCAAGTTCACTTTTCATTCTTTCTCCTTTTATGTTTAATTGCTTCATAGTATATGATATTTATATGTCCTGCCAAACCCATTTTTCGTTGAAAGTTGTTGAAGATTCTTTTTGTGAAGTTGAATTCTTGAGTTCTAAATGTCACTGTAACATGAAAGTTGAAAGATTGATAGGAAATTTGACACGAATTACAGGAAGTTCCAATGGAAATTTATGCAAGGCAGGGGGATTTTGGGGTGGTAGGGGAGGGGGAAGCACAGGCGTGGCAGGGAAGGGAGGAGAGAGGAGGAGGAAGAAGAAACCAATTTAATAAATTAGAAAAAAAATTAGCCTGCCCTAAATAGGTAAGCCCAGTCAATCGGGATGGATTATCGAGAAAATGGTGTATAGTTACGGCTAGGTCGAGGGAAATAATGTCTTAGTTGGGATTAAAAATGGCGGAACGGCCGAAAGTTGGGGCTTGTTCTAGTCAATTTTTCCTTTATAAACGATATATAATTATTTTGAGCTTAACTTTGCTATTAAGTTTTGGAATTAGTTTGTATAACATAGATTCATCTAAAATATTTATTGTTATAGGTTTTATAATTGCTAGTTAACCTTGTATTTGAGTTCAACTTAAGAAATGAAATTATTTTGTCCAATTAAAAGATGTTTTGGAATTTGATAAATTGAGTGTAAATCATATTTTTGGAAAAAAAAAAACACCAAGTTATTACCTCTCCTCTATCTCACAATCTTGGGCCCCTGTACTTGTCTTCACCTCCCATTCGTGGCCTTGTTCATTAAAAGTTTATGGTCGATCCCCGGCCCCAATTCTCTCTCTCTTCTTTGCCTTCTTAGTTCTCAGAGCGTTAGTTGTCTTATTGTTCCGATTCAAAGTTGATTCTTGATTCCTCCTCCCTTTGTTTGTTGTCTTGGTTGTTCGCTGCCTTTCATTCATCACACCCGGGTCATTTCGCATCCATTTTGCGGGTGTTCTTGTGTTAAGCCGATTCTTGCAGTGGTTTGCTCCCCCCCTCTGCTCCTCCTCCTCAGTCGTGTTTGGTTGTGTCAATAGTGAATTCTTTAGTTGTTGTTTTGTGTTGCATGTTCTTTGTATTTAGCCTACTTTAGATTTCTCATCCCACTTGATTTTTTATTTCGGCAATCTTGGTGCTAATGAAGGTATAAAGCGAGACTTCCTTGTCTTGCTCCAAAAGAATTCGAGATAAGTTGCGGGCTAGGTTATGTTGGTTCACCTTATTTTTACTTATTTGATAAGATCGAGAAAAAATTAAGTTACGATCGATTCGGTTATCTTTATATTAAAAAACTTATTATTATTGTTATTATTATCATGATTATTAGTATTACTAATGCTATTATTGTTATTGTTATTACTATTATTATTATTATTATTATTATTATTATTATTATTATTATTATTATTATTATTGTTGTTGTTGTTATTATTATTATTATTATTATTATTATTATTATTAATATTACTTTATCGTTTACTATTACTATTAATATTACTATTTACTAGTACATTTTGTTCAAAATGATTATTATTATTATGGTTGTTATACTTATTAATTAATATTGGTAATTATTATTAATGTCGTTGCTATTATTATAAATATCATTGATATCATTATTTGAAACTATTTGTGTTCAAGAAGGAGAATGTTCTTTTGGCATTTTGTGACGTGTCTTTTTTATATTTGTTCTAATTAATATTTTTGATATGTGATGTTCTTTTTGATGTTGTACATGTGAACATGACAATAATATATGATGTTTATTTTTTTAAAACAATTTTTTGGTAGAATAATATAAATTATATGTTACTAGTTTATATAAAACGTGAGTAGCAGTAGGATAACCTAATTAATAGTGTTGGCATCACGTTCAAAATTTTCCCTACAAAGGATTTCAACTTATCTTTAAAAATAAAGTTTATATAGGAAACGTTACAACGATATAGAGAATATTTAACCATTTTGTTCAAGATCATATGATTATATATATTTATAGGTTTATTTATAATAAAAGGAACAATTTATTGATATAACAAAGAACATGTTGTTAGTTAAATCCAAACATGTCATCAATATAAAAGTAACATCTATCTTTTATTTTAGAATGTGTTCTTTTAAATATATTTTGTATGCTCTTTCAAGTATATATTCTTTTTTTTAGTATCATTATATGTTCTTTTCTATTACTACCTAAATTCTTATTATAAACGAACTTTGAACATGAACAATATGTTCTTTTACCAGTGAACAATATGTTTTTTTACCTAAAATATTTGTCTTTTTTTGGGCCCTTTTCGGGAACCCTCGTGGTGAGATGAATTTCCGTCGCCCGCATGGGGTCACTCACCCAAGAGGCCCAACAAGCCCCACCCCCCCCACCCACAACAATATTGGAATTTATGCTTCCACTAAGATTTGAACATGGTTACCATGTGGAAGATAGGGAAGCCATATTATTGGACCCAAGAGTCCTTGGTCTTTTATTTTTAATTGTATGTTCATATACTAATGTGTTCTTTTTTAAAAAAACTAATTAAGCTATTATTATTATTATTATTGTTATTATTATTATAATATTATTTATATTATTATTATTATTATTATATTATTATTATTATATTATAATAATAATAATAATAATAATAATAATTATTATTATAAAAAGTTGTGCATAGTAATAAAATGATAGTAATAGTAATACTAGTAATGAAATAGAAAGTAATAATAATAATAGTAATAATATGTTTTATAAAAGGATAAGTTCGGATCGGATCAGTCGGAAAAAAATAAGTTCAGATCGGATCGGATCGGTTGGATCGGATCCGGTCGGGAAAAAATAAGTTCGGGATCGGATCGGATCGGTTGAGATTCCAGTAAATTTCAGGTGAACTAAACATAGGCTAAGTTGATTGTGGTATCATCGTTTATCAAAACTTCAAATCACTTTGAAACCAAAGTTAACTGTTAAAGAACCCTTTGAATATATAAGCTTAAGTAAAATCCCTTTTAAAATTTATTAAGTTATTGCATAACGATGTAATTAGTAATAGATTTGTTGAATCTTCAAATTCATATAAATTTTAGAACGAATGATCTTGAAATAGATATCCTTGCACCTATATAAAAAAGATTTCAATTTGAAACTTCCTATATCTTATTTGACAATTTCAATTTTTTAAAAGAATGAATGTGGGCTTAAATAGACTTTCAATTTTAAAAATCTCTTAAGTTATTTAGGCCTAGATTTTAATTAGTAATATATTTTTCTTAAAATAGACACACTAAGTCACTAACTCATCCATATAAATATTATGAAAAGGAAAAAAAAACCTAGCTGAAATCCCTTCTTTCCTCTCTTCCTCCCCTCTTTTCATTTGAAAACCCTTTAGAAGGAATTTGTCATGGATGTTTTCGTCCATGGTAAGCCCCTCTTTATCTCCTTTTTGCGTTTTAGTTTATTTTCTTACTTTTTTCATTAGCTTTCAATAAGTCACGCATTGTGATGGCTTTAGTCCCTTTATGGCTTTTGTAGTCGCTCCCTTCACGGTGGGTGTATTAGTTTGGTTTCTTTGTTTGTCGGTGGACTTTGGACCGTGGCTCCGGTTAAAGATTGATTTGTTGATAGAATTTTGTGCGGATTGCAACGGCGGTCGGTATTCCTCGTACGATCGGTTGAATTTCCTCTAGTTCTACATTAAAACTACATTAGATCGTTAGACCCCCTCGTAGAAGGCGCATCGAGACGACGATGTGAAAGAGGGTATTTAGGAAGGTTGCATTAAGTCCGCTCCAACGATCGTGGTTTTGCCATATCGAAATTAAGTTTCTTTCAATTTGATCTGCATTTTTAGTTTCTAACTTCTTTTGTACATGTCAGTCGATTTCATATTAATGAATAAATTTTCCCTTCAAAAAAACTCAGCTATATAAATAAGAAGATTGCAAATTGGAAAAACTCTCAATAACTTATTTGACAACTTCGATTTTTATTTAAGAAACATAAAGCCTAGGCTTAAATGACTAATCCAACAATTAATAGATTAATTTCGGGTTTTAAAAAAACGACAATTATCAATAGTCATGAACATAAACAAATACAACATTACTTGAATGACTAAAAATAAATCAAACTAAATTTTGCTTGCGTCGGTAAAAACTACAATATACTTATATAATGTCACAAAAGCACACACATATATAAGGTGGAAGTTCATACAATACCTTTTATAAAAAATTAAATAGTTAAGCACTCAAGATGAATTAAATTCCATAGAATAATTCTTATAAAAATAAACCTTCCACCAAAATATGGTAAAATTTAATTTCAGTAGAATAACTCTTCCAAAAGTTATAAATATTAATGCGTTTATGATATAATTTTAATACTAATTAATCCTAGCCTTTTTTTTCTTTGGAGTTTGGGGTGTATTCATTTTCTTCTTCTTCTTCTCTGTAGATGATTCAAATTGACTCGTCAATCTTCAACATTATGCCATGGAGAGAATGAAGAACTCTCAACCGTATTTGGGAGGAATATGTTTTGTTTTTTTTGGGTTTAAGAAGAGACTACAACATGTTTATTTATATAGTTATAATACCTTAATTAGTGTCTAAAATACCGGGTTTCTTGCTACAAATGATTCCTAATTTAAAACTGATTGATTTTCGCCTTTTTTGTTATATTTTGCCATCGTAATCAGTGAGCAATCAATTCCTAAAATTTAGCTGATTAACTCCCAACTGCAGAGGCAATTCCTTAAATAACTTTCCAAAGATTTACACCGCAGGGGTAGCTGTCAAAGCAGGAAAAAAAGTAATGCATAGTAGGAATGTTTAGAGGCAAATACATGTGGCAAAGAATCGTAAAACTTTTTATAAAGGCTTGACACATCATCAGTTCGATATGCTCATGACACATAAGAAATTCCTTATTGCTTTATTGTATTATATAGATATAGATATAGATGGGATTTTTTTTTGGTTTTTACAACATTTTTCATGTCACTTTTCAGAAATAAGTACCGTTCTTAGCTTTTGGTAGATTTAACTATAGGTGGTTAACGGGTCCTTCGTTTCGGGTTGAGTCAGGTCAGTCTAAATCAGATCTCACTAGTACAGAATCGACGATTTGCGTCGGATGCGAGGCGCCCATTTGCGTCGGACATGGGTCCGACGGCACAAGTCTCGTCGCAGATGAGAGAGACGAGATCTCGCGTCGGACAAGCACACGACGAGCTGATGATCTATTTGCGTCGGACTCCGCTCAACGTGCGACGCAAATGGTTTACATCATCTGCGTTGCACATTGATCAACATGCGGGCGCGGATGGAGACCGTAGCCCGAAGTAGCCACACTCATTTGCGTCGCACGTTAGTCAACGTTTGACGCAAATTAACCATTTTTTTATTTTAAAAAAATCCATTTGCGTCAAACTTTGTCTTACATCCGATGCAAATGGGTGATTTTTGTTAAAAAAAATAAATTCACAAAATTAAACCTAAAATACATGAATGAAAAACGCATACACAATTCTAAATTCACCGATCGAAGGCAAAAGAACGCATAGCAACAAATATTGAACCATAATCAAACAAGTATTCAAAATCAACAAAAGGAAGATTAAAAACTCCAGTAATACACAATACGGTTTAATACGTCAAAATTGAATCAACTTCACTTCACTAAAAAATGAAATTCAACAAAACTAACATAAAAACGTAAAAAAACAAGAATCTCTCCTAATCAACCTCTACGATTTTCGGTCGTTTCGTCAAACACTTCACAAAATTCTCGCATTCCGAAATTAAAAAATATTGAACCATAATCTATACAAAATTAAAAAACGAAATTAAAAACTTAAATATTCGGATCTAAAACACAAAAAAAAATTAAAAAATCAACCTAAAAAAAACAAAATCGGATCTAACATACAAGAATGAAATTGCACTAAATATATTAAAAAAAAAACCTAAATCGCTAAAATCGATTGAACTTCGTTTCGTGCTTCTTCAAATCTCGTTCTTCTTCAATTCTCGTTCTTGAATTTGAGAAGATAGTAGCGAGAACATCTTCTTCGTGAATTCGATCAAATCGAGAACTCGCAGTCGAGGGAATTCGCAGACTCGTCGGGAAACGTGCATGAAGTGATTGATGATGAAGTGGTTGTTGGTGTTGATGAATTGATTAATTGTGCATTAGTGAATTGTGAAGGAAGACAAAGGAGAAGAACTGGTGGTATGAGAAAGAGAGAGAGGGAGAGAGAGAGGAGAGAGAGAGAAGAACGGTAGCCGGAGAAGAACTAGTGGTATGCGTTTGTTAGGGTTTGAAATATAAGAAGCAGGCCCGCTTATCTGCGTCGCACATATAGCCCATGCGACGCAAATAAGCCCAAATCATTAATTCTCGCTTTTTATATCAACAATGGGCTTTCATCCGCATCGCACCCTAATTAACATTCGACGCAGATGACTATTTGCGTCACACGTGGGCTTCATTCGACGCGCATAGCTTACTTATGTGCGTCGCATTTGTGGCCCATCCGACGCACATAGCCTGTCTTAAGGTCGCACGCTAGTTAAATACGACGCACATAGGTCGTCTTTTGCGTCGATTCCCTCGTTGCATGAGACGCAAATGAGTCTTCGCCGACGCTTGTCTGTTGTGCGACGCAGATGGTGAGACGCAAATCGTCGTTTTCTACTAGTGTTTGTTTTGGGTCTTCTTGCTTTTCGGGTAGAGGTCGGGTGGGAACAAGTCGATTCGGGTCTAATTTGTCTTGGGTCCTGGGCAAACGGGTCTAGTCAATTTATGGTTAGGCCAATATTTTTAAATATATAATTAAAAAATAAAACGGTTTATTCACCATATACCCCGACAAATAAAAAAAAATTCACCATATACCCTCAATGTTTCGGATATTCACCATATACCCCTAAGTTTCCGAAAATGTTCACCAAACGCCCTTTTCTAACGGCAAGTAGTTAACTCACCGTTAGCTTTATTTACTATATTGCCATCATTAAGCCCTAACCCTAACTCCTAATCCCCCAACCCCTAATTAACCCCCCGAATCCTAACCTAATCGTAACCCCTAACCCGCCTCCCTCCATTTCACCCCCCACCCCCATCCCCCACCCCCCCCCCCCCCACCCCACCCTGGCGCGGCACCGCCGTAGCCCCCACCCTCCCCGCGGCCCGCCTCCCGCGCATCTCCCCGACAATAATGGACACCCCCACCCCTCCCTCCTACCACCGCTGCTCCTCGTTTCCGCGAACGGCCCCCTCCCCCGTCGATGAATTTCGTGAACAGCCCCCTCCCTCCGTCGATGAATTTCCGCGAAGAGCGTCCCCTCCCCGTCGATGAATTTCCGCGAAGAGCGTCCCCCCCCCCGTCGATGAATTTCCGCGAAGAGCGTCCCCTTCCCCCGTCAATGAATTTTCGCGAACAAATGACGGATAATTGGGGTTGCGCACTCCGGCAAAGGACGACGAAGTTGGTGAGAGAACCCGTGAATAGCAACAAGTAACATCACGAATTGAAGAGGGAGAAATTACAATGGCGCCGAGTGGTAGGGGTAGGCTGCGGCTGCGAGGGTGGGGTGCGGCGTAGGGGCTGCGGCTGCGAGGGTGGGGCTTCGGGCCGCGAGGAGGTATGGGGGCCGCCGTGGTGGTGGTGGGAGGAGGGAGGGGGGGGGGGATGCGGCGGTGGAGGAGGGGGGGGGTGGAGGGGTGGTGGGCTGGGTAGGGTTAGGGTTTAGTGTAAGGGTAAGGGTTAGATTAGGGTTAGGGTTAGATTAGAATTAGGGTTTAGGGTTAGTAATGGCAAAATCGTAAATAAAGTTAACGGAGTGTTAACGGAAGTTAGAAAAAGGGCATTTCGTGAACGTTTTCGAAAACTCAAGGGTATATGGTGAATTTTTGGAACATTGAGGGTATATGGTGAATTTTTTAATTTGTCGGGGTATATGGTGAAAAAAACCGAAAATAAAATAATAACAAAAATACAATATTTTAAGTCAATACTTACAAACAACGAGATAGGTTATAGTATTAAAGTAAAATAATAGAGTATTAAATTAATAAACAATAAAAGTTTGGTTCACTTTATAGTTGAAAATCCTAGTGGACAATGAAAACTGATGCGTTAAACGCATGAGCTTTACGCCAAGCGCACGCACGACAGAGGTAGAACCTGACTGCCAGTTTGTTCGTGTGTTATGTACGCGAATATTTTGTCGTTTTTGTTGTTTATTGTCTTAGTTGAATTTGAAATGTTGTTGATGTTTGAAGTAAGCATATTTATGGTGATTTATTAAGTTGAATTGTAATATATATATAGCGAAATTTCTCGAAACCACCTTTTATAACCACTTTTTGTGAGAAACCACCTTTTAAAAAAATTGGTTAATTAGCCACCTTTTTGTTCTTTTTTTGTTGGAAGCCACCACTTGCCGAATCCGGTGGTTGACCTCGATTTTCCGGCGTTGACCGTCGATTTTCGCCATTCTTCCCCCCTTTATCCTTCTCCCCCTCTCCCCTCGCATCCCCCAAGCAACCCACCCTCCCCCGGCATCCCCGGTAACCCCCGCATCCCCCAACCCCCCTCCCCCCTCATAACCCGCCCAAGAAACCCCCTCCCACCCACCCCGCCCCCTAAGCCCCTCTCCCCCTCGCATTCCCCCGGCCCCCTCCCCCCCCGCATTCCTCCCCCCCTCGCATCTCTCGGCAAACCCCCCTCCGCGCAGCCTTCCCACCCCTTCTTCTTCCTCTTTCTCCCTTCCTCCTCCCTTGCTCACGAAATTTCAAGAAAAAAAAATTCGAGGGAGGAAGATGCTAGCGTTAAGAAGGGAGAAGCGTGAAGGTGGAAGAAATGGCGAAAATCTGATGGTCAACGCCGGAAAATCGAGGTCAACCACCGGATTCCGGCAAGTAGTGACTTCCAACAAACAAAAGAACCAAAAGGTGGCTAATTAACCAATTTTTTTAAAAGGTGGTTTCTCACAAAAAGTGGTTATAAAAGGTGGTTTCTAACAAATTTTTTATATATATATATATATATATATATATATATATATATATATATATATACATGAGTATATATGTGAAAGTATGAGTTTTGTTGTCGTTGTTGTTGGTTTTGATGTTTATGTTATAATTATGGAGCTTTATGAAAACCTTGTTTTTAAATTCATATTCGTGGAACTTGGTTAAATTTTGGAGATTTTGATGTTATTGTACTATTAATGAGAAGAATCAGATTTTATGATGAATTGAATTACTTGGGTTGCGATCCTAGTTTTTCTACAGATTTGGGTATAAGGTCGTTTGGGCATCCCTATTGATATTTTGACTTGAAAAATTATTTAGATGGATTTATGATTTTATTCTTTTGAGATGTAAGATATTCGGTGGAATAGATGTAGTCCCCGGTGAAGAACATGCCAACCACCTAGGTTGCGATCTAAGGGTGTTACTAGGATTAATTGTTGTCGTCCAAGAAGTCAGATTGTAATGAGTTGGGTATTATCCTGCATATGGAGTTTTCCCATTCTTAGGCACAAGCAGTAGGGAACGTAAGCTCATAGACTGTCTGAAGGTTGCAGTCTGACAAACCTTAGGAAGTGGGTTGCGATCCGACGACGCTTTGCTATTTCTCAGAACTTCTATACTTTACGTACTTGTTTTGAATGGATTTTTGCGTGATTGACATTTTGACTGGTTGATTATTCTCTATTTATTCATGTATCTTCATGTGGGAGTCTTTGATTTCCATGAGTAAGATGAATTGAAGTTTGTTATTAGATTGTTAGTATAGAATATTGTTGTAAGTGACGTATTGTTTTCTTGGCTATTAAATCTTACTTCTATTGCTATCTTGATTCTATCTGTTCTGGGAAAACTGCTAGTTACTCCCCACTGATTGTGGATTATTTTTGTTTTTATACTTTTTGCAAATAGAGTTGAAAGCTAGGTTTATCACTATTTGGGCTCCGGAAGTGAGAATAGGAGGATGTTCTTTTGTTGTCTTTGTTTCAGTATATGAGATCTATGGACTCAAGAGGTCTTTTAACCTCATAGGCATCAAGTAGGTCGGATGTTTTGTTTTGTGGATTGTTTAAAACAATGAGTTTATGATTTTTATTTTATTATGATGGGATTGTGGAGGTTTTCTTTGCATCTCTTGGATATTTTGGATTTTTTTTGATTTGGGATATATATATATTTCTTTTATATAATAATGATGTCTTTTTAACCTTTGGAGTGACATATATGTCCCAACGATATTTCTGCTATTGTCAGTTTATTATTTTTAGTTGTTTATCACTTTATTTTGTTTTCATATAAGGACGGAGTGTTACACATGAACTAAAACTACAAACCTAAAACACTCGTAATCATAGCTAGTAATAGAGAAAAATGCAAGGTAAAATCATATTATTTTATATTATTAGAATCATATAGATCAATTTAGAATAATAAAGCTAATAAATGAATGGACAACTGATTCATTAAAAACGTATATTTAATAAGTTAAATCACGGTATGTTAAATGGATCTTATTTCGAATCATATTTAGAACACTCTCCAATGGTAATAAAATTATAGTATTCTGAAATTTGAAGCAAAAGTTATACTTAATTTGTGTAGTATAAATTTATTTAGGTTGTTTACTCATAATCAGACTCTAATTTTCCCTTATCTAAAGCTTTATGGTTGATGCAAAGATGCGAACAAGCAAAAGGCACCCTGTTGCTATAGATCCGGGTGCCTTAAGAGTAATTCCCTTGGAGATTACTAGCCCCTGTAAATAAGGGTTCCTACGTAACATACGAGTGATCTACAAATAGAAGATTACCAAAAATAGAAAAGCAATAAATATAGATATGACTCTACTTTAAGTACGGCGGAAAAAGGATGTTCACACGAACCCAAAGCACAAAAGATAGATAGTCACATAGTTCCTCAATGTGTAGAAATTATATTCACTACAACTTGTAACAAAAGCGAAGTAGACTTCGAATCATAAAGTAAAACTAACATACTACTCCTATTAGAGATCTCGAAGGTCAAAAGTGTTATTTAAGGTTGCCTTGAAACACATGTCAAGAAATTTGATGTATTGATATTCATTTCGACCGACTTCTCAAAATTTACGCTCATAAAGGGACTCGGTGGCATACGTTTTTTTTAGAAAACATCGTTTCGAAGGTCCAAAGTGTCGTTAAAAATCGTCTCGAAACACGTGCCTAAAAAATTAACGTATTGACAATCATTTCGACTGGATTCCCGAAATTATCGCATCCGTTAATGGTACATGGCATCATCTGTTTTCCAAAAAAAATCAAGCAAAGAAGGTAAAAACGCCAATTATGATCACCTCGAAATACGTGCCTCGGAAAGCGTTAAAGGTAGGGGTGTACACCGGTCCAAGACAGACCAGGTGGACCGGAATCTGGAAATTCTGTGGAACGGGACCAGATCGGAAAAATTCCAGTCCGGTCCGATTTTGGACCTGTTGGACCGGAATCTGTATTTTAAAAAAAAAAAATTTGTTAAAATTTAAACATATTTATAAATTAAATACATTAAAATTTAATAATTCTAACAACAATAGTCCTAATGATAATAAAAAGTAGGTTTTTAGTTTTCTAACTTTTAAACTTTTTTTAACCTTTAAAATTTTTTTATATTGAAATTCAATAATTCTGGTCCATCGATCTGGACTGGAATTTTCTGGATTTGGACCTGACCGGACCGAAAACCCGGAATCGTGATTTATAGTGGACCGAGGACCGGACCGAATTCCGACCCGATCCTGGTCGTTGCACAACCCTAGTTAAAGGCACGGCCCACAAACGGGAAAAAACATTTAATTTTTGCAACTAAGGAAAATATAAAATTAATTTTTGTAATGGAATAAAAATTTAAATTGATTTTCTAATAGAAAAAAAAATGAAAAGTAAAAGCAAAATTAAAAGAATTAACCTCGTTGAATAGGTTATAGGTTACCTATACTGTCTTGGGAAGGGTGGGGTAATAGTTGGGATTATTATGGGATTCACGAAAATTGAGATTATTTTGGAAAGATGGTATATCATTGGGATTATTCCTGTCAATTTTTCCTAATTATTTTTATATAAATAGTTCAATTTCTTTTAAAGTGCGAATTAGTTTTGTATACTTTCAACATCAAATATCAAAAGATCAAAAATATATTTTTAGGTTTGATATTAACTTTTCAGGCTCCTTAGCATATTGACTTAACTAGCATTTTTTTGCACGCATAGCGTGCGTATCATATTAACAATTTTTTTCTCAATTAGTATTCATCAGTGTTACAAATTTTTTGATTCGAACATACATTTATATTTACTTTTAATTTTTTTAATATATTTTTCTTAAATCAATGTTTTGTTACTTTTTTTAGTTATTTGTCATTATTATTCAAATATAGTATTGAGAGAAGGAAATAAAAAGCAGAAGAAAGCTTGTGCTCAAATAAAGTGGAAGAATTTGTGTATTAGGTTCAATCGTTGAATATTAATAAAGTGGAAGAGTTTGATTTATATATAATAGAGATTACCGAATAATAATCAACATTTAGGTTTTAAAATATTATCGGTATAACTATTAATATGAAATTCAAGTTTTTATTTTTTCTTCTGATTGTGTCAATCAAGTTATGTTGTCAATTTAATTTTTTATCAAAGTTTTTACACATATATAAGAAGAGGAAATCATTCTCGTTAATTTAATATTTAATTGAAATTTCAAATTTTGTTCGCATTGTTAACTTGTTCAATATATATGGTAAGTAGGAAGAACAAAAGATTATTTAATATATATGACAATTGAAATTCATTAAGAGTATATCAGACTTTTGTAAGGTGGACACCATCTTTTAGATATCCATCAACATATATGCTTGAAACAATATTTTATTCTTGGTTAAAGGAGTAGATATATGTTGTAGCACCAAAAAGAGCAAGCACCAACAAGGCAAAGATACAATTTGTGAAAGATAAAGATAATATACCTTGAACCCTTATTTTTTGCCCGATGAACTAGTAAGCCCTATTCTTTTGAGCTAAGGTGAAATGAATTGAAGTAAACTTAAAAATACTAACTTGAGCCAAATTGAATTAAATTAAATTTAATTAAACTAAACTAAACATAAATGTACTCGAACTAAACCGGATATAATCGAAATTAAGCTGAAAAGAACAAGGCCCGAGTGAGTAACCTGTTGGAAATAAGAAAGCAAAATAGAAGTAAAACGTTGGAGAAGAAGTTACTGCTTTCTCATTCATCTTAAAAAAATAAAGAAATAGCTTAATATATAAGCTGCCAACTAACTAAACACCCTAAAACTAAGCAACTAACTGCAACAAACGTGGAGTTAGTCCCATATAAAATCAGTCCACTATTACTTACCGCTAAGGAAACAATTATTGACTAAGTAAATAACAACTATGCTTTAATGACTAAAAATAAGGAAACTAACAACCCACTAATTTGAAGCAATATGTTCAACATAACCACCACCGACCACTCATTTGGAGTATACAATTTATCCGTTTTTTAATATTTATTTTTTTTATTTTTTTTATAAGGGAGAGAAAGCTGGAGGTGCCTATACAAGAGACACCCCTAAAGACGGGCTCGGTTTCGACAATTCATGGGCCCTAGGCGAATTAAGATACAAAGGCCCTTTATCCAAAAACGTACTACCATTTTTATATTTAGTTGTATCATATTCGTGTTTTTGAATGTCTTTCGCCGATATATATAACTATCCTAACTATTTTATTTAGGTAAATTGAAAAAAAAAAAGAAAATTCCACATGCTTATCAGAGCTCTTTGCTTTTAAACTTCCCTGATCTAGTTGTTCTCATATTTCTTGTTTCACTTCTCAATAAATACTTTTAGTGGAACATTTCAATAAATCCTAAAATTAAGCAAACATATCATCAAGCATATGAAGATAACAATAACACCTAAGTCCTAAAGCAATGGAACTCTCGATTTCGGTTCTTGAAGTAAAATATGTTGTAATTTTCAGAATTTGTAATTTAAATTCTTTCGATAACACATTACAATAAAACAAAATACAATATGTATTGTAATTTAGTATCTCAAAAAAAAAGAACCAAACAACAAATGACAAACAAGATTTTCCTTTTCCAGTAGATATATAACATCGAAATTATTGTAGGCAAATTGAACTACTAATCTATGAATGCGAAATCTAGTAAATAAGCATAATGTACTTCCTGTAAAATATTATTCTAACGGGTAAATGCAAGCGAGATGAGAGAGTTAGGAAAACATACATCAAATAGTAAGAAACTCGCCGAAATTGGTGGAAGTTACCGGAATCTTCAAATGATAATGGATGTTGATAATGTGATTATTTGTTAATGAATTTCTTTTTGCCTCATTTATCTTCTTTAAGGAATAATTACACTTGATATTAATTTGAAAAACTTGGAAGCTCAAAAGGGAAGAAAGAAGAGTTAGGACAATAATGGCGAAGTGGGGAAGTTAAAAAAGGTAAATTGACGGTTGTTAATTTTTATGTAAAAAAATTAATTGCGACGGCTAATAAGCAATATGCATTGAATAGGAAAGGTTTTACTTTTGCTTTCCTTTCCTTACCTTCTTCCGCTTTCCTTACCTCGCTAGCGAAATTTTTTTTTTTTTTTACTGTTGGGCCCCTTGTGGCGTGGGCCCTGGGCCATTGCCCCTCCAAACAAGGCTCGGGCCGGCCTAGCAAGCACCCCAAAGGGTGGTTACAATAAGCATCAAGTCCTGAAATAACGAAGAAAAAAGGAGCACTAAAGGAACTCGAGTAGATGATCCGCGCGGCACCACACCATCACCCCAGGCCCAAATCGAGTTGAACCCTTCTCGGGGGCAAAACAAACACCACCGAAAATGAATAAGCTCCCAAATCTTCACAAGGGAAGCACAATTACTTGAGGCCACACCAAACAAAACCAACCACAAGACTAACACCTAAAAAACAAGAACTAAAATAGACGAGAAAAAGAAAATAAAAAAAGAAACAAGAAAACAGTAAATGAACCCATAAATCACTGAAGCCGCGGCAAAGGAACCGGCCGATATGAACACCAACCCACCGCGAACAAACCTCCAGGCGACGAGGAAACCCACAATCCACCTCAAGAAACGAGCGAAAGAGACCTCGGAAGCTTCGGCCTTGAACGGCCGCCAATCGACCACCACTCACACCGCGAGCAACCATTCCCAAGAAGACTAAAACCGATCCACCGCGAACAAAATGGAACGAAAACATCGGCGATGAGAAACGAAACATTGCGACTAACGGATTAGGGGCTAGAGAGAGAGAAAGTCCGGCGAGGATAGAGAAATTTGACTAAAATGAAAATAACTAAGCCATAGCAATAGCTAGAACTAGGAAGAAAATGAAGAAAGGGAAGGCTAGGGTTTCAATTTCTAATGAAATTGAATTGGGGCTTTTTTAGGGTTTGCTATTAGGAGGAATTTCTAGAGAGAAGGCGAGCCTCTCTCTCTAGAAATCCCCCCTCTTTTTTAATATTTATAATACCACAAGAAATGACACGTGTATTTAGAGTAGTTGTATAAATATAAAACACATGTGAGGAGAAAACTTTTCCCAAAAAAGAAATGGTACAATTAATTCAAAGCATCCCAAAAGAAATATGGTACAACTAGTAAAAAGCGAAGGTAGTATATGTTTATGCATATTCTAAGGTGCTCATGGGAGAACCTATAGCTATGTGCTCCTAAGTCCTAAGCAATTTTTGCACATATGTCACATATTTTGCCAAATGAGTAATATGTCAAATGTGCAAATGTAAAATGTAAAAAAAAATATTAGAGGGAGCCTGCTCTAGAAAGCACTATGAAGAGTGAAGACTGATACGTTTATGAATTCGCAAAGTTTTTAAATACTTTTATGGGGTGAAGTTGCGCAAAGACACCATTACCACAAAGATAGTGATAATGAGGATCATTGAGTTTCCGGGTTGTTCCGGTTGTAGAAACGGTTGACGGTCTTGAAAAGAGTCCGTCAAGGATTGGAGTTGGCGCCGTCGGTGAATAACGCACGGGGAAAAAAACATGAACTACCCTCGGGGGGATGCGAGGAAACCCCTCCGACGCTCAAGTCAACACGTGTCCAAATAGGATTTAGAGAGAGAAAGTAGAGAGAGAGATAAGAATTGTCGGTGTGAGAGAATGTCACAACGAGAATAGTACTAGTGGGGTATTTATAGAAGTACTATTCCTACGGACGGTGTGCGTAATCCTTTTACACGTGTGCGGTTGTGGTGCGCTGTCGAAGGGAAGATTCCTCTAGTTTGTCTTGTTAGGCGACCGCCAACGTTGTCGGACCACGTTAATGAAGCCCGACTTGTTAGAGTTTGTGGCGACGTTTGCCACGTTCGCGTCCGTCATTGTGTTCGCGGACTCCTCAGGGAGGTCCGCTAACGTACTTAGGTTATACCCATACACAGGCCATCGTGTGAGGGTAATGACTTCCAGGTCTACGATAATGTCAGCTTCAAGCCGATCCCCACAATATATCTTACACTAAGGCCGCCAACTTTGGCATGGTAGTCGATTCGACATGGGTGAATATAATTTCCTTTCCATTGTAAGCCTCCCACCGATAACTATTGCCGTCATAATTCCACACATCGTACGTTTTTGTGCGAAACTTTCCGCCCTCGCTCTATACGGGAAGAGACCATGCGACTCGAAGAGTCCTCCAATTGTTGAAATCAAAGTAGTTAGAATGGCTAGCAACTTCAAATGTAATATTCCTTTTTGGAATCATTGAACTTACTTTGCCATTGGAGGTCAAGTGAAATCTACGCACATCCTTCATTGGCCGTTAGCTTTCTTCACCATGACCACATTAGCACACCATTGCGGGTAATCACATGGCTCAATGAAATCGGCCGCCAACGGCTTATCAACTTCCTCTTTGATGGCTGGTTCTTCTCGGCGAGAAAAAATTCGCTTATTTTTGCTTGATAGGGCGGACAGTCTTTGTCAACATTCGGACGATGTACCATCACGGCCGGGTCTATTCCCGGCATCTCATCTGCCGAGAACACGAAGACATCAACGTTTTCTCTTAGGAGAGCCAATAGATTGACCCTGACCTCTGGGTCCATCTCCGTTCCGACATCAACTGTCCTTGCCGGATCCTCTGCTACAGCATCTCCTCGCTTCGTTTCTCCATCGAGCTTGGGCCTTGGCGTATCATCGGGCCTAGACTCCGGCTCCTCCATTTATATTTCCATCATCTCCTCATCCCCTTTCTCGGATTCGACTTCATTTGCAGAGCTTTCCTCTAAAGGCTCGCCTCTGCTTCCGAGTTGGCAAAGTCGGATCTTCTACTAGGAATTCTCCTTGCAATTTGCTTTAATCTTGTCGAGATAGCATGATTTTGCCATCTCTGATTTCCTCTCAACTTTCTTTGTCGTCCCCAAGGTTGGAAACGTACGGCATAGTCCAAATGATAAGTTGACACAACTCCTTGGACGTCATGGATAAAGGGGCGTCCAACAATAGCATTATAAGCTCTGAGTACGTCAACTTACCAAAAATTCCGCCATAACATCTCCGGCGTCTTCATCTTCTCATACCGACCGGTAGGATTATCGAACCCTCGAGAATTGCGACGCTCCCGTGAACCCTATCCTTAGGGTAGCGAACAGGCTTCAAATGCTCCCGGCCAATCATCGGCTTCTCGAAAGGTTGAGAAATACAATATATTTGCGAGAACTTCCTCCATCTACGAGAATTCTATGGATCGAAACAGGTTTGATACTTTCAACGTGACCACGAGAGGGTCATCATGGGGGGTAGACGGCGTGCTTCACGTCTTCCACCGTGAAAAGACATGGCGAGGCATCATGGCGGCCTTCTCCATTGCATGTCTCGTTGGAATTGACCTGGTGCTGAACTCTTCGGGCGGCTTTGCTCCGTTCACTTTGCCGCCATGAATCGGACCGCCACTTATAACATGGATTTCGGCAATCCCGCGATTGCACATTACGGTTATTGGGCTTTACCACGTCTCCATTTTTTGGTCGAGCTTTATCTTGAGTGAAGTAATCCCTTCTTATCAAATCCTCCGGGTTATCCTTCAAATGCCTACAATTCTCGGTAGTGTGGCTCGTGATCCCCATGAAAATCGCACCACTTGCTCTTATCACGGTTTTTGTGAAACATTTACTTTGGGCGTTGCCATTTGTGTCCTATTTCATCGGGTATATTTCGGCTCTTGAGGTCGTGAGTGTGTATACGCATCGAACTTATCTTTGTATTCAAACCTCTCACGGTCGCTCTTCTCGCGGTCATTGCCTTTCTTGACCACATTTGATTCTTGCTTTCTTTCATCTCGGCGTGATCATTCACGCGACCCTTTTCTTTCTTTACGCTTCTCATCCTTCTTTTTCTCGGACTCGCGGCTTTGGGCGCTCGCGGCCTTATCAAACTCCTCACCTACGATGAAGTCATTTGCTTTCCTTAGTTTTGGTTCCGGAGACGTGAAGGTCTTGCGGCCCGGAGTAGCTCTGAGCGGACCTCTCTCGGCCCGATCATCAAAGCTAGGATAGCCACGTCTTCTGAAAACTGAGGGATGGTGACCGCCTTGGCATTAAAGCGGCCGATGAAATCTCGCGAGGCTCTCATTCTCCACTTGTTGCTTGATAGATAATAACTCGTCGGTTGTGCGCTCACGGCACCTATTGCTCACGTAGTGAGTGCTGAACATAGACGAAAGCTGAGAAAAACTAGAAATGTTACCAGCCTTGATACTCTTAAACCATGTTTGGGCGATCCGTCGAGTAGACGGAAAAACCTTACACCGAGATGGCGTCCACCTGTGTGTACAAATACATATGCCCTTCATAAGGCACCAACATGGTTATCCGAATCGATGTGTCGGTCATACTTGCGGGGACGGCATATTGAACCTTGGCATGGGGTGGTTCAAGATCTGCGGAATGAAGGGAGATAGCTTGGGCTTGATTAATAAATGCCTTGGCCAGAATAATTGCTTGCACCATTGGTGCTATATTCTCGGTGAGAACGATTTTGATTCTCATCTTCAGAATTGTTGAGATCCTCAGTCTCTAGGATAGCTTCTTCATACTCTGGATCATCGATTAGTCTCTCCATCTGGCGTCCTTCTTGAGTGAAGGTTCGCAATCTCCCTTGCGGTGGGCTATCGGCGTTGCGACCAGTCATGGGCGCCATCCGCTTACGAAGTTGACCACCTCTTGCATTAGGAGTAGGGGTGTTGTTAGGGTTGAGGAGTACCGCTTGTAACATTTGGATGAAGGACGCTACGGTTTGTAGTTTGCTCGGGGAGAATTGATTTAATTGAGCCGGGTTGAATGATCGCCACCGGTGTTTACACGAGACACATTGTTCTCGGGAGTTTCTTTGCTCGTTGACGTTCTCGATCATCCATGGTCTTGGATTGAGGTGCTAGGAGTGGTCCCGGTAATGATGGGTGGCGTAGATCCTTGCCGGTTTCGAACCACGATGGATCACGTTTGTCATTGTTAGCCCTATCCATGATAGCGTTCACAAAGATGGGAGGCCCCTCCTTCTAGCGCCAAGTTGTTCGGTTAAGAAACGGTTGACGGTCTTGAATAGAGTCCGTCAAGGATTGGAGTTGGCGTCCCATTTGGTGAATAACTACACGGGAAGCAAACGTGAAGCGCCTCGGGGGGATGCGAGGAAACCCCCCTCCGAAGCCTCGAAGTCGATACGTGTCCATATAGGATTTAGAGAGAGAAAGTAGAGAGAGAGATAAGAATTGTCGGCGTGAGAGAATGTACACGAGAATAGTACTAGTGGGGTATTTATAGAAATCTATTCCTACGACGGGGTGCGTAATCCTTTTACACGTGTACGGTTGTGGTGCACTGTCGGAAGGGAAGATTCCTCTATTTTTGTCTTGTTAGGCGGCGCCATGTTGTCGGACCATGCCAAGAAGCCCCGACTGTTAGAGGTATGGCGACGTTTGCCACGTTCGCGTCGCGTCATTGTGTTCGCGGACTCCTCGGGGAGGTCCGCTAACGTTCATGGGTTATACCCATACAAAAACCACTCGGCAGTTTATACACCCACAAAGCTTACGTATCGAAACAACGAATAAAATATTGGTTGAACCCCGATTCAAAAGCCACCATTTATTTTTTTTGTGTTTTTCGGTTGGTTTTGTGATTTTTGGTCTTTTATTTAGAGACTAGAAATGGAGAAGGCGAGTGAGACAGTCGGACTTGATGCGGAGATTTTCTATATATAGAGATATTAGCTACTAATCCCTTTCTCATATAATGGAAATTTATCTACATTGTCATTATTTTTATTATTTTATTTTTTGTTTAGTGTAAGCTACACGGTACAATGTTATGACTTTAACAAAAAAAAAAGAACTATTGTGTAAACTTTATTGTACATCGACCTACTACCTTTTTTTTATTTAGACACACCAATTAAAAACTATATCAAAATGATTGACGCTCTCATAGAAGGCTTCATGATTCGGCGTAAAAACGAGAGGCTATGCTATATATTGCCGGATACGGTTCATTAATATCATAGTTATATCATAGATGAACTTTATTTGATCAAGTTAATTTGTATTTCGTTTTTCTTTAGTATCGATTGTAAATGTCGTACATCTTTCGATTAATGAAATTTATCATTCCCCTTAGGTTAGATTTTTATCATGGTATTAAGTAAGCATTAGCAAGGAGACGAGTTCTTTATATTGTATAAGAAAACTCAATAATCATTTCTATTTTATGTAGATATTTGTCATATTATGACTTACGAGCAAGTGGACAATCTTTTAATTTCTCTTGCCAAGACTAAATGTTCGAGTCTTTTTTTTATAGTATATAATGCTTATATCGCTAGATACATATATAATCATTTTTGGAAGATATACGCTTTTTAAAATAATCCATTCATAGATATTGGAAGCGAGACGACCCATAATTTGAATTATCATTATCTGTTTTTTCAATAATATATGAATCTTAGTGCATGGTCATAAGTCTCTGGTTCCAAGTTCAACGAGAAAACAAACTATACTGCTAAAATCCTATTCGTCTCTCTTTTTTGTCCATAAAAATCCTAAAAAAAAATTCAGCCATTTCGAGGCTGCCACCATCCTTTTCGATGATCGTAGTCCAATTTCAACTTTTATGCACTTAAAAAAATCCTCTTTTCTCTCTTTGTTGGAGAGTTTTATACTCAATTATTAGGTTCTTTGTCTCCTCCTGTAGTGCGAGTGTAGAGTTTGATTTACTAGTCTCCACTTGTCGGAATTTAAAGTTTGATTTTCATGGTTTGTTGCAAAGATGCAGTTTATTAATGGTTTGTTGTACAAATTTCCAATTAGTTTTGGGAATTAGTACGCTATCTACACGGTTCAATAAAGATATATCTTCCCAAAACTATGTCGGAATAATTGACGCTTTTTCCTAGAAAGTTGCGTGATTCGGCGTATCAAACGAAGACTATGCTATATATTGCCATAATTCCTTCATTATAATCATAGTTATATCATATATGAATTTTATTTGATCAAGTTGGATTGTGTTTCGTTTTTTTTAGTATCAATTATAAATATCGTACAGCTTTAGATTTATGAAATTTATATTTCCCCTTTAAAAAGTGTGTGGTCATAACTTTATCATGGCATTAAGTAAGCATTAGAAGTAGACTTTCTTTATATTGTTGAAGACTCAATAATCATTTCTATTTTATGTAGACATTTGTCATGTTATGACTTACGAGCAAGTGGACAATCTTTTAATTTTTTCTTACCAAGACTATATGTTTAAGTCTTGTTTTTTTATAGTTTCCAATGCTTATATCACTAGCCTTTTTTATATTTGCTACACACTTGTATAGTAGGTATTAGGTAACTAATACTAACATATAAGGCATAAATAAATGGATCGCACCAAAAGTATATATAAGCATGTGGAGACATAATCGGTGGAATAATGTAACAGTGGTATATATTTTACATATAAGAATAAGAAAGTCGTAGATAGACTTTTTAGACAGATAGATGTTATTAATAGATAGCGATCTGTTGTCTGCATATAATATAATTCTGGTGGCAGCCAGATAGATCATTCAACCACGGTACATAGGAGTAGCTGTCAACTATTCGCAACTTCCCAATTTCCACCATTGTTGATAATTTAATGAACATAACTACGCGTCTACGCCTACCATAATATTGTAAAAACACTGACTCCGCCCTCCTATAGCCAAACCAAGTTTCCGTAAATACAAAGCAAAAGAAAATGGCAGCTTATACACTCAAGTCTGACAAGATGTTCCTTCGATGTATCGACATGGAAGGGATAGAAGTGTATGAGCTTGATAGTCCTTACTTATATCCGGTGAAAGGGAAGCATTGGGCCCATGTACGATATAAGTAAAAAGGAATATTACATTTGAAGAGTAAAAAAGAGAAGGAATTGGAGGAGAAACAAGAGAAGATAGATGAATTGGAGGAGGAGTTAGAGGAAGAACAGAAAGGAAATGAAAATTTGGAGGAGGAGCTCAAAATATATTCATTTCAGAAGAGTGATTTTAATGGTGCCCAGGATTTTTATCGGAGAATCGTGAAAACTGTAGAGATTTCTGTACCTTCTTCAGAATTTATAATCAATCCAGATTCAACATAAAGGCAGACGCTGGCCCCCTTCGGACCTTCCTAAGATATTAACGCCTCTAATGGCAGTAAGTTCAATGATTCCAAAAGGAATATTACATTTGAAGTTGCTAGCCATTCTAACGACTTTGATTTCAACAATTGGAGGACTCTTCCGAGTCGCATGGTCTCTTCCGTACAGAGCGAGGGCGGAAAGTTTCAGACCAAAAACGTACGATGTGTGGTATTATGACGGTAATAGTTATCAGGTGGAGGCTTACGATGGAAAGGAAATTATATTCAGTCCATGTCGAACTGACTACCTTGCCAAAGTTGGCGGCCTTAGTGTAAAATATATTGTGGGGATCGGCTTGAAGCTGACATTATCGTAGACCTGGAAGTCATTACCCTCACACGATGGCCTGTGTATGGGTATAACCCAAGTACGTTAGCGTGCCCCCGAGGAGTCGCGAACACAATGACGGACGCGAACGTGGCAAACTTGTCCTGCCTAATTCTAACAAGTCGGTTTTTGGCGTGGTTAGACAACGTTGGCGGTCGCTAACAAAGACAAAATAAGAGAATCTTACCTTCGTCAGAATGCACTCTGAACCGTACAGCGTGTAAAAGGATTATGCGCTCTGTCGAGGAAGAATAGTGCTTACATAAATAGCCCAATTAGTCTTATTTACGAATACATTCTCTCATACCGGCAATTCTTATCTCTCTCTCTTCTCTCTAAATCCTATTTGGACACGTGCCGATGAGCGTCGGAGGGGGTTTCCTCGCATCCTCCCGAGGTAGTTCACGTTTGTTTCTGTGCTTGATTATTCTGGCGGACGCAACTTCCAATCCTTGGCGGGACTCTTTTCAAGACCGTCAACCGTTTCTACACCGGAACAACTTGGCGCTAGAAGGAGGGCCTCCCATCTTTGTGAACGCTATCATGGAAAGAGCGAAACAATGACGCAGTAGTGATCCATCGGGGTTGGAAACCGGCAAGGATCTACGTCACCCTCATTCTTGGGACCACTCGGTGCACCTCGGTTAACACCGGGATGGCCGAGAACATCAGCGAAGCAACGAACTCCCGAGAGCTTGATGTGTCTCGGGTAAACACAGTGAGATCATTCTAAACCCGGCTCAATTAAATTCAATTCTCTCTGACGGCTACAAACCGTAGCGTCCTTCATCCAAATGTTACAAGCGGGTACTCCTCGGCCCAACGACACCCCTACTCCTAATGCGAGGTGGTTTGCGTAGCGGATGACACCTATGATCGGTCGCAACGGCGATAGCCCACCGAGAAGGAGATTGCGTACCTTCACTCAGCGGACGCCGGATGGAGAGACTAATCGATGATCGGAGAGTTTGAAGAAGCTATCTTAGAGGCCCGAAAATCTCAACAATTCCGAAGATGAGGCTCAAGCCGTTCTCGTCGAGAATATAGCACCAATGGTGCAAGCAACTATTCTCACGCGGCAAGGCACTTGTTGATTAAGCCTAAGTTGTCTCCGCTTCATTCCATAAATATTGAACCACCCCGTGCGAGGATCAAGATGCCGTCCTGCAAGTATGACGGCACATCGGATCCGGGACGACCATGTTGCGGCTATGAAGGGCATATGTATTTGTACACACAGTGGACGCCATGCGGTGTAAGGTTTTCCGTCTACTATGACCAGGGATTGCTTACGACGTGGTTTAAGAGTATCAAAGTGGGTAACGTTTCAGTTTTCTCGACTTTCGTCTATGTTCAGACACTTAACCCGTGGCTAGATAGGCGCCGTGAGCGCCTACCCCGCGAGAGTTATTATCTATCAGCGTGAGGACCGAGAGCCTACGAGATTTCGTCGGTCGCTTTAATCTTTGGCGGTTACCATCCCTCGTCTGCAACGGGACGTGGCGGGTCCTAGCTTCATGATGGCCGTGAGAGAGGGTCCGCGTTCGGGAGCTACACAGGCGCAAGACCTTCACGTCTCCGGAACACCGTTCCAAGGAAACGGAAATGATTTCATGAGAGAAGTGGAGTTTGATAAGGCCGCAGTGCTTTAGTAAGCCGCCAGCTCGAGAAAAAGAAGGATGAGAAGCGGAGAAGTTAGAAAAGGGTCGCGAATATGATCGCGACGAGATGGAAAGAAAGCAAGAATCCAAATGTGGTCAAGAAAGGCTGATCGCCCAGCGAGTTGAGCGACCGTGAGAGGTTCGAATACAAAGATAAGTTCGATGCGTATACACCCTCACAATTTGCGACCTCAAGCGCCGAATATACCCGATGAACAAGGACAACGACAAATGGCAACGCCCAACGGAAATGTTTCACAAAAATCGTGATGCACTGAGTGGGTGCGATTTTCACGTGATCACTTTGTCACACTACTGAGAATTGTAGGCATTTGAAGGATAACTTTGGAGGATTTGATAAGAAGGGGTTACTTCACTCGGTATAAAGCTCGGTAAGAAAATGGAGACGTGGTAAAAGCCCAATAACCGAGAATGTGCAATCGCGGATTGCCGAAATCCATGTTATAAGTGGCGGTCCGATTCGCCAGCAACGCGTGAACGGAGCAAAGGCCACCTTCGAAAGAGTTGACTTACCCGGGGTAATTTCAACGAGAGCATGCAATGGAGAAGGCCGTCAGTGATGCCTCGCCATGTCTTTCACGGTGGATCACGTGAGTCACGTCGTCTCCCCCTGATGACACTACGGGTGGTCACGTCGAGAGATCAAACTCGTTTGATCCATAGAATTCGGTAGATGGAGGAGTTCTGCAAATATATTGTATTTCTTAACCTTTGAGAAAGCCGATGATTGGCGGAGCATTTCCAGCCTCGTTATTGCCACCCTAAGTGATAAGGTTCACGGGAGCGTCGGTAATTCCGAGGGTTTCATAACCCTACCCTGGCCAGTAAGGTGGGAGAACATGAAGACGCGCGGCAGATGTTATGGTGGAATTTTTGGTAGTTGACGTACCGGGAGCTTATAATGCTATTGTTGGACGCCCCTTTATCCATGACGTCCAAGGAGTTGTCAACTTATCATTTGACTATCTTCGTCGACGTTTCCAACCTCGGGCATTTGACAGCCCAAAGCTTGAGAGGAAATCGGGGAGATGGCAAAATCATGCTATCTCGACTGACATTAAAGCTGCAGCATGAGAATTGGCTAGAGAAGATCCGAATGGCCGACTCGGAAGCGGGAGGCTGGCAGAGGAAAGCTGCAGCAACGTAGCGGGAATCCAAGAGGCGATGAGGAGCATTTATGGAAATATTCGATGGAGGAGTCCTGAGTCCAGGCTTCGATGATACGCGAGGCCCAAGCTTTATTGGAGAAACGGCCAGAGATGCTTTGCGAGGATCCTACGAAGGACAAGTCGTTGCCTGGAACGGACACGCGACCCAGTCAGCCGGGGTCGTAACCTAATGACTCTCCCAAGAGAAAACGTTGATGTCTTCGCGCTTCTCGGCGGATGAGTATGCCGGGAATGAGACCCGCGCGTGATGGTACTCCTCGAATGTTGACAAAGCCTTGCTCCGCCTTTATCGAAGCAAAATAAGCGCAATTTTTCGCCGGTAAGAACCAAAGCCATCAAAGAGGAAGTTGATAAGGCTGGCTCGCGGCTGATTTCAATGAGCCATGTGATTACCTAGAATGGTTGGCCAATGTGGTCATGGTGAAGAAAGCTAACGGATGGAGGATGTGCGTAGATTTCTCACTGGACCTAAGCAGCCTCGCCCAAAGGACTGGCTATCCATTGCAGGGCATTGACCGGTTTGTAGGCTCTTACTAGCGATCATGCCGCTAAGATTCATGGACGCGTTCTCGGGCTATCGCTCGGATCAGCTGCTCGAGGCCGATAGAAAGAAAGCAGCCGTTTATCACGGATCGCTGTGGTGTGTACAATTATAAGGCGATGCCGTTTGGGCTCCCATGTACGCGATCGACCTACCAAAAGTTGGTCGACAAGAGTATCCTGCGGATCGAGGGGGAGGAACATCAACATATGTTGACGACTCCATCGTCAAAGCAAACCGACCGCGAACACTTGGGCGACCTAGAAGAGACATTCGGGACATTGAGAAAATATAAGATTTAGCTCATCCCAAAGAAATGTGTCTTTGGAGTGAGGAGCGAGGGAGGGAAAGTTTTGCGCTTTTGACTAACGAGAGGGATCACGCAAATCTATACAAAGTTTAAGCCATTGTGATCTACCCGAGCCAAAAAGCGCCAAAGATATTCGGCGAGTGACGGGTAGAATGACGGCCCTCCTCGATTCCATCTCAAACCGCCTGACACAAGGCTTTGCCTTTCTTTTTGCCTTGCTAAGGGAAATAAGAAATTCGAGTGGGGAGAAGAGCAAAGTAAAGCATTCCTGGCGGTAAAGAGCACTTGAAAAGCTTACCCACCATTACCCTGGCCCGAGACTCGGAGACATTTTGCAATTGTATATCTCGGCATCGCCTAAAATCGGTATTGTCTTGTTATTTGTGGAAAAGGAGAAGAGGCAGAAATCTACTTTTGTCTGACCATCTCCCCAATCGGCCGGGGAGCCGTAATCACCGTTGTTGGAGAAAATGGCTTTAGCCGTGATAATTGAAACTCGGGCCATACTTTCTGTCATCCCATCCAAGTTCTAACTCAATCGCTCGTTAGGAAACATTGCGGCATGGATAGTTCATCCGCTTTTCAAATGGGCCGTTGAACCATCGAGTATGACTTACGGTATGAGCCTTTGGACCGCCATCAAAGCACAGGCCCCGGCGCATTTTATTGTGGTAAGCCTCATATGAGGAAGCAGTTAAGTGAGCAAAAAGAGACTTGGCTCTTTTGGAAGTTGACGGATCTTCCGCGGTTAGCGACATCCGGGCTGGTGTAGGCTGATGACCACCCGCAGGGGGAACTTCGCACTGGCAAGACGCCATCAAATTCGCCTTCCCGTGTCGAACAACGAAGTAGAATATGAAGCGAATTCTTTGGCTTAAAAATGTGTTTGGCGGCGGCGCTAAGAGTGTACTCTTGAAGACAGGCTTCGCAGTTGGTTGGCGGGCAGCCAAGAGGAGAGTTCGAAGTCGGAGAGGCCAACATTTGAAGTACGTAGAAAAGGCCCAGGAGTTGATTGCTCAATGAATCATTTTGAGATTCAAGCAATACCCCCGGAAGCGCCGAACAAGCAAAAAGCGTATGCACTCTCCCGAAATTGGCCAGCCCCGACTCATTCGAGCGTTGGAGGACTTTGTCACGGTGGATATCTTCAAGGAAAGAGCATCACGAGGAAGATAATGACGGGTCAACAACGTGAACTAAGCAGCAGGAGAATGGTTTGTGGTGGTGGCGTATAAGCCGACGGACGCTACCCAATGATCCTTCGTCAGATTAAGAAGATGAAGCGACAAGCAAGGCGGAACATCATATACTAAGATGAGTTGTACAAGAAATCATTCGAGCGTGCCTTTGCTCAAGTGCGGAACCTTGCATGGGGAGTCAGGTGAAAATTCCCTCGAAGAAATTGTGACGGTATTTTGCGCAATCATATTAGCGCCAGCTTTAGTGTTGAAGGCATCGTGAGTCAGTTTCTACCGGCCAAGTATCGTTGGCGGATGCCTGTGAGTATGTGTCGAAAAATGTGGAGCAAATGCCAAAGATATGCTCCCGTCATCAACAGCCCGCCAATGATTTCCCAACCATCCACATGCCTAATTAAGTTTGCTCGGTGGGGGATGGACATCACGGGGCCGGATTCACCACCGCCGACGGGAGGCGGGAAATTCACGATAGTGGGAATTGATTACTTCACAAAAATGGATAGAGCGGCCAGAGCGATGGTAAGCAGAGTGGGTCGAAGTTCATGCGGCGAACATTATGACGAGATTTGGGATTGATATAATTTATCGTATTTGACCGCAGGGCGTCGATTTGATTGTCGTCCCCACTCCTGACCTTTCTTAACGGACTTTCGTGTGAAGTTTACTGCCTCGGTAGTTTGCCACCGCCGAGCAACGAGATGACGGAAGGGCATGAACGAAGCAAATCTTGAATGCCACAGAAGAAGAAGCTAGATGAGTTCGAAAGGAGGATGGGCCCGTATGGTACCAACGCGTGCTTTGAAGCGAAATAGAGCGACGAGAAAAGAAGCAACGGGAGAAAGCCGCTACCCGAGTTGACCTTTGGTGCGGAAGCGGTGTTGCCGTAGAGGTGGGTTTGCCCTGCTTATCGGATCAAGCACGGGAATCTTG
The DNA here is from genome assembly GCA_947648045.1 of Beta corolliflora. Classification (NCBI taxonomy): domain Eukaryota; kingdom Viridiplantae; phylum Streptophyta; class Magnoliopsida; order Caryophyllales; family Amaranthaceae; genus Beta; species Beta corolliflora. The sequence continues at coordinate 168,160 of CANSZD010001918.1, forward strand.
AGAAAGAATGATCTGGCGCTCGGGGAAAATCTAGACTTCTTGCCGAAACGAGGCTCGTGGCGGAATTGAAGCGGCTACCTACAAAGAGACGAGGAATCGGTAAAGCTGCAACCAAAGAAAAGTCTTGGAGAGGCGGATTAGATGTTAGCGACCTAGTCCTTAGAGCATTCGCAGGCATGTTGAAGGAAAGGCGGCGCTTAGTGGGAAGGTCCTTATGTCATTGCCGAAACTTGCCCTGGTTCCTTCATTCTCGAGGGCATGGATGATAAGGAACTTAAGAAGCTTCTTTGGAATCTTGGCGTCTTAAAAAGAATGCTATGTTTACGGAATGTAATAGGAGAACCACCTTTCATTACATAAATATCCACACGGAAAACTACGCACAAGCGTTCCATTGGTCGTCAATTATTTTCATGTATATTAATGGACCACATGACCAGTCGACATATTAAATACTAACCGGCCATATAACGGGCGCCAGACGTTACGAAAGCCGTATGACGGAGCTCGAAAGTGCATTAACGGTCGTATGAGCCTAACCTGAACAAAAGCAGTGACCGAGGCTCAGAAATGCTGTGCGGTCATATAGCCGGACCTAACACAAAACAAAAGCCATATGACCAGGCTAAGTGCGTTAACGGTCATATGACGGCCCAAGCGCCGTCCAACCGTATAGCGACCTCAAAGTGCATTAACGGTCGCCAAGGCGAGATCAAGCCTGAAATAGAAGCCATATGACAGAGCTCGAAGTCCATTAACGGTCATATGGCGGACCGAGAAGCACAAATAAAAGCCACATGACGGGCTCAATTGCATTCGCGGTCATATAATGGACCAAATGTTAATCGAATGGATTAATAGATAAAAAAGATCCTTACTTGATTAAATGCAGCAATCGTACCCCAAGATTAAGGCCTTAGCGGAATAAAACGTAATTGAAAGCTGCGGCTTGGCGGCCAGCTACGGTAAAAAAAAAAAAAGATGGCGGCCAATAAAAAGGCTTTAGGTTGGAGGGAAGTACTTACTTAACGATACAAATGGTCAAATATCATTGTTTATAGACGACATAGGTAGAATTAAGAGTTGATCAAAATATTCAAAAATTACGACTTATAAGCTGTTAGAGGAACAAGAAAGAGGGCGATGGGGGCGCCAGCAAGAGGGGGCGTCATGATCCACTTGTTGGGCATTTCCGAGGATCCGCATACGCAATGGCATCCTCGTCCACGAACTTTAGGTCCCCCTCCAGTGGCGTGAGGTGTTGGCCGTCAGCGTGAGCGTCCTCGATAACGTTCGGTCAAAACACGGAACAGTCTTGGGAACACATCTCATCGCGCCCGCCCATCAGCCATCATACCTCTTGTGGAGGGCCGCTACATATTCATCGGAATTTGTAAACTTCAGCCAATAGCGGAAGCGGCCCCACAGTCTCGAACTTCGGCGCGGCATCAAAACAGCAATCTCCTTCTCGAGTTGGGGGCCTCGAGCCTTGGTCTGTGCGGCGGCATTGTCCTCGGCCTCTTACAACGGGCGGCTCGCGGCCTCAGGATAATCGTCCTCCAAGCCTCAGCGCGGTCTTAGCGCGGCTTCTCTTGATGCCAGCCAGCGGAGTCTGCGGAAGTCTCAGTAGTTTGCCTTGAAACTATCAGCGGCTCACGGTACTCCATCTTTGCTTTCCGTCATTTCGAGAGCTGACATTGTTGGCACAGAGAAAAGAAGAACGTCAAATAGGGATCCTGAAAAAAAAAACAAACAAGTAGGAAAACGTCT
>CANSZD010001919.1:0-106832 GCA_947648045.1 Beta corolliflora
AGTGCTATCACTGAACTAGAATTTATTTGACATCTGGTAGCTCCTGAGTCCTGACTTACAAAAAGCTGTCTCAAAGATACGTGCTTGCGGTGGATCCTTAATATCATCATGAATCGCCACGACCTAGGTGGTGGCCTTTCAAGAAGCTATTAATTGTTAAAAAATACTCCCTCCGGTTTTGATTAGCTTACCCACTTATTTGGGAAAAGTGTTTTTAAGAGAAACAGGTATGTGGGTTAGAGAAAGGAAGAGAAAGTATTAATTAATTGCATGTTGTATTGAAGTTAATGTTGTCGGCCAAGAGAAGTAGAGTGAGAAAAACTTTACTATAAAGATAATAATATAAAATTGGTAGGACCGTTCCAAAAACAGAAATAAGAAGTGGATAAACTAATAATGACAACCCAAAAAGAAAGCGGGTAAACTAATAAAAACCAGAGGGAGTACTACACTACTACTTAGTACGATCCAGAAGATCCACAATGAAAACAGCTTAAGAAACAACAACAAATTCGACATGACTTCCACCTTCTGTAGATCTGGTTAGGTCCGCATGGGTGTGACGCTCCTCAAATTGGTTTCTGGGACCAGTTGAGGGACCCTAATTTGATTGGAGCTGTTAGGAAAAACATCTTCTGTGAATTTTGCTTGGCCTCCAAACCTAACTTATTAAAGAGTAGTTACTAACTAGGACGTGTTCCCTTAGTGAGAACATATCTGAGTCGACATTTGCATTGTATAATTATCTATATTCTATAATGGTTTTGGCCTTTGGATCTATTGATACATTCTAGTCAAGCACTGAAGCTAGAAATATAATCACCAAACACTAAAGTTGTTCTCGCTGTTTCTTAATATCGGAAATTTTGATCTCTTTGCTAGTACTTTCTAAGCAAACTGGCATTGCAAAACAATCATTGAAATATTAATTCCTTTTCATCTGAAGATGCACACTGCTAACTATTCAGAATTTGACGGCATCTTTGCTAAGCTTATGTCATTGATTGTTGTCCTATCTGTATGATTATCAGTGGAGCTGAGATTGGGAGATTTGTGGCCATGCTGCGTAACCCGTCTTCAATATTAAAGGCTTGTGCTGCATTTGCTCTTCTCCAGGTAAAAGAGTTATTGTTATCTGTCTGCTTAACTTTAGACATGCACATGCTTATCCATTACGTATGGTTCTGCTATTTTTCTCGATCAAGGATATAGGACCGGGGCTTGCTATTGCTGCTCTTCAGCTCTTGCAATACGTGGTTATCTTTTTTTTTTTGAGCTGCTCTATTGTCTTCTTCTGCGGTGGATAAATGTCTTAAAAGATTTTTTAGATGTTCTTTAATTTGCAATAGAATTATGTTAGTGTAAGTATCTAAGCACAGACTCCTTCGACTAAACTTGATCGTTGCAGCTTATTTTTCTTTCCTTTTCCACCTTTTTGGTCCTCCTCTCCCCTTTTACTCTCTCCGGAGCACAAAACTCACACAGTATACAAGGACTAACTTGACTTTCATTTTTCCATGGAACCTCCTCTTTTTCTTTCTTGGGTAATCTCTCGTGAGAATTGGCACGTTTTTAATCTGTCATTGATTAAGCATATTTTGTGAATTCCTTTGAAATGCAGTTCACTATACCAGGTGGCCGACATGCTCTGCACCATGGGAACCTCCTGCAAAATGCAGGAGCACCGAGAGTCCTGCGTGCCGCAGCTGCAGCTGCAACTGCTCCCCTTGAAGCCAAAATATTTGCAAGAATAGTTCTTCGCAACCTGGAACACCACCTGGTAGAAATTTCAATTTGAAGACAACATTTTCAACCGTACCCATTTATTTGACTTACCTCTCTTAAAGCCTTCACACTGATGTTCTTTACAAGGCTTCTCGACATGGTGCTGTTATCAAAGGACGATCTTTTAGCACTACCAGAACGATGGTATAGGAGAAAGATAACCAGAAAGGAACTTCAACCAACTGGTGATTTCTCTCTCCTCTTCGAGGTCTTAGAGCCTGCAGTTTTTCTTCGAAAATATGTTGCTTTACTGGTCATATGGTAGTCTGTGAAACAGAATCATTTTTCCTGGAAGTGGGTTCAAAGACGGCATCTTTTCTGTCGGTCCCAGTGAGCAACTCGGCGTTCTTTACTTTTTACTCATTGTGACTATGTTTCCATATTATGTTTGTTTCGGGAAAGTAATTATTGGAGTTGTCAATAAGGGCACATTTGCTCTGTGACTGCAACCTATTCTTCATTTAATATAAATCCTTTGTCTATATGATACAGTGAGTTGGAACTTTGTGAAATTCATGTTATAGTATAATGTTGATTTCAGAAGCAAGCTGCATTTTTCTTGTACAATAAATGAGTTTGAAGGCTGGAAGTTTGGCCTATTTTGTGTGATAAAAACTTTACAAAATCATCTTTAAGAGGAAGAGCATGAAATGGTTCTTATCTTTTGAACTTTGTGCCTAGGGAATGCAATTCAATCCTGATCCACTCTGAGTCCGACTTGATCCGATCAAAGATATCGATTCCAATTCGAAAATGTGAAAATCCGACTTGAATCCAATTACTAGTTTCACCTTATCAATTTATAGAATAAATCTACATTAAACTATGACAATTATGTTGATATTAGTATAACCTTTTAAATTTATTTTTTTCAAAAAACTACTTTACATAACAAATTTCTTTCAACATACTAACATTTTATGTTTACAGTTTTGAAAGACTACCTTTTATAATCATTAAATGATTGTCGCCTTAAGGCTTGCTCTTAGGTGGAGTAGCGAGGAAAGACGAGGGAAACGAGAGGGGGAAGGAAGCATTTTGTGGTGACCGCATTATTGGTGGTTAAAACTCGTTATCGATCAAATGGTAGTATATTGAAAGAAATTTGTTATATAAGGTAGTTTTTTTGAAGAAATTTTTTAAAAGGTACTTTTTTGAAAAAAGTTTATAAAAGGAAGTTTTATGAAAATTTTCCTATTATAAAACATTGATATTTATGATCTAAAGTGATAAAAATAGTACGAATTCGGCTCCATCGAGGTAAAATAATCCATAAATCCGGCAAACCAAATTCGAGTAAGATCAGAATAAAGGTGGGTCAAAATCGACTGCTTTACTATTCCTATTCGTGCAAATAAAGGTGGGTCGGATATGGAGTTTGTATAATCCAACTCGTTGCTATTCCTATTCATGCCAATGACTTCTCGGGGGTCCCAATACGAGTCAAAGTTACGAGTGATAATAATAATTTCGGAGATGGGCTAAATCATCCAATTTCGGGATTTTGGCAAACTCGGAGATGGATTTATCATCCTCTCCCTTTGGTTTAGGGTTATAGGGTATAGGGTTTAGGGTTTAAGGTTGTAGGGTTATAAGTGCTCGGGATTGTAGGGTCATAGGGTTTAGAGTTTAGGGCTATCGGGTTCATGGTTATAGGGTTTAGGGTTAAAATCCAAATCGCATGCGGAATCAAACTACGATATGGACGTTGGCATTGCATTTGTAGGTTAGGTACGATTTTAAATAAACACTGATTGGATCCTAAACACTAATATACACTAAGAGGTATCTAACTCCATTAATAGCCCTCAATGCAACTTTATTTTACACAATTCTCACTCGACCTTTCCTTGCTCTACCTAAATTACTTAATAACTTAGCCTTTGCTCCTCAAAGAAAAGTAAAAAAGAGCATGAAACGAGTTCTTAGATAATGCATCGTAGTGAAAAATAACTTTGATATAGCTAGGAATGAAGTTGCTGCATGAAAGGCACACATGCAACTCACACTAACCGAGTATGCCGAACTTACGTCCTGAGCTTGTGCGGTGGGCGGAAGATTATCCTTACATGAATGAGGCCAAAACGGCTCTCATGAACAATGAGGATTTACTACCACCCCAATGACTTGTCCTACGTTGCACGCAAGCTGTGTTTATCGTTTCGTTCAAATCTCTCAATTGGTGAAAGAGGATAGGGATGTCCTCAATCGGAGGAGAGTTGTGAAGACGCATTTCAAGCAAGAGCTTAGGCCGATTGACAACTCAATTTAGGAGTGTTGCTTAGTTTTCACAAGTGATGATGAGAAGCTGTTGAAGAGTTCGAATATGTTCACGGAATTTGCCTTCGGGATTGGAGATTGATGTTTTTTGAAGATCAACGCCGTTTATGAGATTTTAGAGGCATAACGGCGAACAGATACATCTCGGGTATTAATTAGAGGTATTCATTTTCTAGCTCGAAACCCAAAATAATAGGCTGGTCTTTGGTCCAAATTTTTAAAGTTTTAATTTTTTCGGTTCAGGGATGGTTGGACATATTTTTAAATTTTTCAATAACTTTTATATAAAATATAAAATTTTACAATATCTTTTATCTACTTCTTATAGATAATATATCAAAAATTTATTATTATTATATTATTAAATACTATAATTTTTAATATTAAATAAAATATGATTATAAACTTAAAGATACGATACTTTTTTAATATAAAAAAAAGGAAAGCATATATCGGTCGAACGATCAAGACCGGGATTAATCAATTTTTTCCAATCATTTCTATGTTCGGAATTTTTGAATTTTTTTGGTCCTCGGTCGATCATACAATCCAAATATTTTCGAAGTCTAATAAAATTGTGTCATATTTGGGGAAAAAGAGGTGAACTAACAAATAATATTATAAGAAATAAGAAAGATGCGTAAGAAGAGAAGGATGAGATTCATGACTTATCAGTGGAATAAGGAGTGTTCTCTTGCATAGTGGTATTTAGCTATTATCTTAGTTTTCTTTACTTTTTTTCCTTAGTGTGGTTGTTGGTTGGTTGAATAATTTACTATGTTTAAGTATGATGGTGTAGTGATGGAGTTTCTACTAACCCATATGTTAACTAAGGTTATATAATAACTCCTCTATGTGTTTTCGGTTAGCGATGTATTTGGTGTATTATGAAATGAATGATTGTGTTGTTTTTTTCATATTATTTTATTTGGGGAGAAGATCCCTTTGGCGCAAAAGTAATATTCAAAGTAATATTATAATTGTACCAAAAGTACTTAGTATGAATTTGTTTTCTCTTTGTATTAATCTCTTTCTCAAAGGTAGGGCGGATGCATCAATTCTTGGGTGTGTAATAATGGAGTAATGTAATGAAATGTTAAACTTCATACACATTTGTTGGTCCATGTGCGTGATTGGGTTTTGAACTTACCAAACAACTCTTAGAGGGATTGGGTTTTGAACTTTGTGCTTGGCAAGGAGAGAGGAAGCCACGAAGAGCGAGCGATTGAAGAGCGGGAGCATGTCGACCGGCGGCGACGGCGAGCGGAGGGCTTGCCGGTGTAAAGAAGAGAGTAGGGTTTTGGCCAGTGAAGGTGGTATTAGAGAGAAAATGAGAACTTGTTGGGAATTATAATTTTTTTTTTTTGAGAGGAGGGAATTATAATTAAATGATTTAAAATTTCTTATTGTATATTGGGATGATATTATAAAGGGTTTTACTTAAATATTTCCTCTTTAGTTTTTTTATTATAAAGAGAGTGGGCTCTAATATTTTGGTTTTTTTATTGTCATAACAAATCGTTATGGTATTGTTGAAAAGAGTGTCCCTATTTGAGTATGTTTGACCAATTGACTACCTTCGAAAATTTAATTTATCGGATGAAAGCTAAAGGTATTCATTAAAGTTGAGATTTTTAACATTACTATTATTATTTCTAACCCAAAAAACTATTATTACTAGAAAAATGGGTGAGCTTAAAGCGAGCAAAAAGCCTAGAATTCAATTTAACGATTGGCGCTTACGGGATGAACTAACCATGAATATTTTGGCGTGTCTTCCACCAAAACAGGTTGGCTACATTGAAATTAATTGGTTTCCAAAAAATGGTACTTGATTTTATCTTCCCCTCTCTTTTCTAAGTTTTATCTTGATGATTCTAAATATAGTATTCTTCGAAGTATGATTTTTCAAATCGATTATAGGATTTCATCCTTAAACCATACAAATATTCTTGGTGAAAATGAGCATTTGATTACTACAGAATATGAACATGAGTTACCCACTCCTTACTCTAGTTTTGATACCAACTATTATTGTCTTGGGGTCCGTTCATGGGGTTCTTTGTTTGATCATTCTTGCAAGAGAAAATGGGAAATTTGTTGATTCAATTGTTATGTGGAATCCCTTAACAAAAGAAATTAGAAACATACCATTTCCTCAAAGTCCTTTTTGGTTCCCTCGTAGCCCTACCGATCCTATGGTACAATTACAAAACGAATACATCAGTAACAACAACTATAATAACAAACTAGTCGAAAAAAATTCAATAACCACGGTCCACGGAGGTGGTCCTTCCGAAAAGTTAAGAAACCTAGTATTGTCTATCATAGAATTTGGATGTAGCATCGAACTACGATATGGAAGTTGGCATTGCGGTCTTAGGTTAGGTTAAATTTTTTAAATAAACGCTACGATTGGATCCTAGACACTAATGTACACTTAAAGGTATCTAACTTTATTAATATCCCACCATGCAACTTTATTTTGCACAACTCTCATTTGACCGTTCCTTGAATACTCCTTAATAACTTAGCATTTGCTCCTCGAAAGAAAAGAGAAAAAATTGACACGAGGTTCTTAGAGAATGCATTATAGTGAAAAATAACCTTGATGTAGCTAGGAATGAAGTTCTTTGCATGAATAGAACACATGCAACCCACACTCACCGAGTATGCTGAACTTATGTTCGAGCTTGTGCAACGGGTGGACGATTATCCTTACATGAATGGCCGAATGGGGCCAAAATGGCTCTCATGAACAATGAGGATTTACCACCACCCCCAATGACTTTCCCTACGGTGCGCGCAACTGCGTTTACCTTTTCGTGCAAATCTCTTATTGGGTGAGAGAGGATAGGGATGTCCTCAATCAAAGGAGAGATGTGGAGAAACATTTCAAGCAAGAGCTTAGACGGGTTGACAACTCAATTTAGGAGTGTTCGTCGGTTTTCTAAGTGAAGATGAGAGCGATGAAGAGTTCGAAGTCGTTCACGAGAATTTGCCTTGAGATTGGAGATTGATGTTCTTTGAAGATTAATCTAATTTATGAGATTTTAGAGGCATAACGACGAACCGATACATTTAGGTCCTAATTAGTGGTATTCATCTTCCAGCCTGAAACCAAAAATAATAGACTGGTCTTTGGTCCAAAATTTTAAATTTTCAATTTTTTCGGTCTGGGATGGCTGGACATATTTTAAAATTTTTCAATAACTTTTATATACTTCTTATAGATAATATATCAAAAATTTATTATTATACTATTAAAAATTTTTTTTTTTTAATATTAAATAAAATATGATTATAAACTTAAAGATACGATACTTTTTTAATATTAAAAAGAAAAGTAAAAATCGGTCGAACGATCGAGACCAGGATCAAACAAGTTTTTTCCAATCATTTAAATGTTACGAAAATTCTGAATTTTTTGATCCTGAATCCAGTCATACAATCTAAATATTTTCGAAGTTTAATAAAATTGTGTCATATTTGGGGGAAAAAAAAGGTTAACTAGTGAATAATATTATGAGAATTATGAAAGATGCGTAAGAAGAGAAGGATGAGATTCGCGACTTAGCGGCGGAATAAGGAAGTCCTCTTGCATGAGTGGTTAGTCTTCATTCACACTCGACCTTTCCTTGAATACTAGCTACTTAATAACTTAGCCTTTGCTCCTCAAAGAAAAGAAGAAAAAAAACATGACACAAGTTTTTAGAGAATGCATCGTAGTGAAAAATAACTTTGAGGTAGTTAGGAATGAAGTTCTTTGCATGAAGAGCACACATGCGGCCCACACTCACCGAGTATGCCGAATTTACGTCCGAGCATGTGCAATGGGCGGACGATTATCCTTACGTGAATGAGATTAAACGACTCTCATGAACAATGAGGATTTATCACCACTTCGATGACTTGCCCTACGGTCCTATGGTGCGCCCAATTGCGTTTTCCGTTTCGTGCAAATCTATCAAAGGGTGAGAGAGAATAGAGATGTCCATAATCGAGGAGAGCTATGAAGAGGTAATTTAAGCAAGAGATTAGGCAGTTGACAACTCAATTTAGGAGTGTTAGTCAGTTTTCACAAGTAATGATGATAACGGTTGTAGTTCGAGTCGTTCACGAGAACTTGCTTTCGGAATTAGAGATTGATGTTGCTCGAAGATCGGCTCCAGTTTATGAGATTTTAGAGGCATAACGGTTAATCGATAATTAAGGGTATTCATCTTCCGGCTGGCTTAGAAAATAATAGTCGGTCTTTGGTCCAAAAATATTCGGTCAGGGATGATTGGACATATTTTTAAATTTTATCTGTCCTTGTTCTTATTCTTAATTTTTCCAACAAGTTTAGAGAGGATAATTTTCTGATTTTTTGTTAATTGGAGTTATGGATATTCTTAAGTCCTTGTCTAGTAAACTTTGATAAGTTTGATGGAAAAAATTTCTTAGGTTGGCGACAACAAATGAAATTTTGGTTGTCGAAGTGAACCTTTTTTACGCGATTAAAGAGAGTATGCTCAAAGAATCGATAATTATGTTCTTTGTCCTCCTAACACTAATGCGGATGGTTCTAAATCCCCCTAATCTTGAGAGTCTAAATATCTTATGTCATGGCGGAATTTTAAGTGCTTTGTCGATAGTATCTATCGTATTTTACGTCATACCAAAACTGCTCATGAATTGTGGAATGCTCTAGATTATCGTTATGAGTACTGCTGAAAAGGGTCTTAAACGTGTCTCTATTGATGATTGCGCTGTTTGATCGATTTTGGGAAAGGAAGAGGAAAAGGTGGAGGAAGGAGGAAGCAATGGAGAAGGACAAGGACAAGGAGAAGCAATAGCGGAAGGGTAAGGATAAGCAACAGCACCAGCATTACACCATAAGTCATTAATATATCAATTTAGTCGATTTATCAAACCCATTATTGTAGGTGTAGTGAATTAAATGTCAACTTTGATAGTTGTAGTCAATTAAATGTGAACTCTGAATTAAATGAATTGATGGGCCAAGTTATTGTTTGAATATGAAAGATATTTGGGTTTGAATTTACGCAAAATGTTGGTTCGATTTTTTGTTGATTTATGTCTTTGAATTTTAGTTCGAATTATTGTTATTGTTCATTTCGATTTTCAGTGTTAATTTTGAGCCAAATTTAGCTGCTTTCAAATTATTAAAATTAGTTACTATGACAAGTCCCTTTCTCAAAGATTTTATATGTTCGGAAGACTAATATGTTTATAATGGTTCGGATGAGAGTAGTCTCCATACATTTGGAAAAACCTATTCACAGTTTGATATCTTTTGATACTCATGTGGAGTGCCTAGTGTTTCATAAAGGATTCAAAGGGCTGACTTTGATGCTGGACGATGGCCGATTTTGGATAATCCGAAGGTAAGATCAATACTTATCACTTAAGCAAGAGCTTTAATATGATCCATTTCTACGCATTATAGCACTAAAGTATCGTGACTACTCGAGCTTTTGTGTTAGTTGTTGATTAGTTGGTCATGGTTGACTATGTGCGAGCAATTGACTACCTTTGAAAATTTGATTTATGAGATGAAAGCTAAAAGTATTCATCAAAGTGAGTTAGTGTATGTGTCTTCCCTAATTAAAAAATTAACATCGTCTTGGTCCGACTTTGCTAGGGGTCTTAGACATAAACCCGAACATTTTTCTCTTGATGACTTGTTTGTGGCTTTACGCATTGAGGACAAGGCTAGATCCTCCTCCTCCAAAGTTGTCTCTAGACCACCAAGCTAAGGCCCCCGGTTGTAGAGAAGTCTTTTAAACCTAAGTCTAAATTCTTTAAAAAATCGAGGTTATGCTAAGTCTAGGTCCAACAACAAATACCATAACAACAAATCTAATGACAATAATAAGAGTTCGGTTCGATCTTTGGGTTTGTAGGAGATCAAACCATATTGCAAAAGGGATTGCTACCATCGTCATGGCAACAAAAACAAAGGATCTAAACCCCTAATGACTCCTAAACCTCAAGCTAATATGGTAACAGTTGGGGACTTTGCCTCCAATTCCTCCGCTAACAAGTACTTTGTTAGTATCCCGGAGTTGAACTCTGTTTTTTTAACTCAAATGATTGGTGGATTGACTGCGGGGCTAATGCTCATGTATGTGCTTCGATAAAATCTATTTTTCAACCTACCGAGTTCCAAGCACCGAGCGTAAGCATAAGGAATGGGAGTGTAGCTCGCGTCTTAGGAGAAGGCCAAGTCAAGTTGAAGTTGTCATCCGTAAATGTCTTATTAGATAGTGTTTTTCATGTTCCGGATATTAGAAAAAGTCTTATTAGTACTTCGTTGTTAGTTGGTAAAGGTTTTAAAATGGTCTTTGAGTCGAATAAAGTTGTAATTACTAGGTTCGTCAATTTGTTAGTAAAGGTGTTTTGTCGGATGTTTTATTTCGTTTAAGTATAATGCCTTCTTCTATTAGTCAAATTTCGAGTTCTCATTACTCTATTGCAAATGTTGAATCTTGTAATACTTGGCATGGAAGACTTGGTCATGTTAATTGTAATACTATGAAAAAAGATGATGCAACTTGATCTTATTCCTAAGTCTTCTATTAATACATAAGATAAATGTCAAATATGTGTGCATGAAAAAGATGATGCAACTTGATCTTATTCCTAAGTAATGCCTTCTTCCGATTCAGGTCAATTTGTTTGATTTTTAGGGCTTTTTTTTTGGATGGGAAAGTTTGAAAAACAGAGGGTGCGAGTGAAATGAAGTGGAAACACGAAAGGTTGGGGTTGGGGGATCATTCCAATGGCGCCGAGTTCGACTAAGGGTAATTGTGTAAATATGCACTAATGACGGTTTACCGCCATTCATCATAAATGACATTTGGTGCAATTCGGTCAAACCTCGGGGGCATTTGGTGCATTTCCCAAACAACGAGGTACCTAGTGCATTTAGACAAATCTCGGGGGTACTCGGTGAAAAAACCGTTATAATTTTACAATATTTTTAGGAAAAATTGTCAAAATTTATTATTATATTATTAAAAACTATATTTTTTAATATTAAATAAATTATGATCATAAACTTAAAGATGCGGTACTTTCTTAATATTAAAAAAGGAAAGTAAAATCGGTCGAACGATTAAGACCATGATCAAACAAGCTTTTCCAGTCATTTATATGTTCGGAAATTTTTAATTTTTTGGTCCTCATTCCAAATATTTTTGAAAAAATTTGTGTCATATTTGGGGAAAAAAGAGAGAACTAGCAAATAATATTATGAGAATTTGGGAAGACGATGCGTAAGAAAGAAGGATGAGTGATACATGTCAGTTAGGGCGTACAAATTAAAAACATATTCAAATATCTCACAAACATAAACAAGTAGCAAAGGATAAGAAAGGATCGTGTCCCACGAGGAGATAAAAATCTTATTAACTCAAAGTTAAACTAATTCTTTTTCCTTCTAAAGTGCTAGACTATCTACTAAATACTAATATGTACATATTCACATTAAACTAACCTAATATTTACAGCGATGACAAGCAACCCATTTTTAAGCCCTTAAAGTTTTAGAGATTTATAAACTTCTAACCATGATTTTATTTATGATATAATAAATCCAAGATTGATTAGATAGATTAACTGTAGGAGTTCAAGTAGTCAAACTCCCTATACTTCCTTACATTTAATCAACATTGAACTAGGCCAAACATCGATTCTAAACTAATCTAATCACCACAATATTTTGTAACTTACAATGCTTAGACTAGAAGCATTATAGGACTAGAAGTACATCATTAATCCCTAGCCAATTTAAACACATTGATGTATAATAAGTAATAACCAGTCCTAAATATATTCTAGTTTGAATTTAAAACCATCTTTGCATGCCTAAATTAAACTAGTTGCTACTATTGTTATATAATACTCCCTTTATATATTTTTTATCTTTCTTACTTTAATTGTGCGTGTTTGCCAAATGCACATATTGGACCTTAAATATCTTTCATTACATATTACTAAAAATAATAATGATTGAATATTAATAAAGTACTCATTGAGATGAATCAAACATAGTCCCATGACTATATTTTCCCTTATATATTAAGAAAAATATAGAAAATTCTCTCTAGTTGTGAAGAGTGTTAAAATTCCAAGTGAGAAAGATAAAAAAATACAAAGGGAGTATAGACTAGGCTAAACCATATAACTAGCAACAATATCAACTTTATACATAATAAGATAACAAATTAGGCATAAAATTGAATCTGAAAATTACAAACTAATATAGCTTGAGTATCTAAGTATCAAATAATCTTGAATAAAACGTAAAATTCAACAATAGGTAAAAAAAGGAAAAACATCATCATCTAAATTATCTAAAAACCATAAAAAATAACTCAAACAATTATATATTCTTTTTCATATGAAAATTTATTTGACTCTCTGAATTCTCTTTCTATAAAAAAAAAATATCCAATCCAAAAAAACAAGAGCCAAAGTATGGGAAGTTATTATCCTAGTTAATTTAAGTGATTTGTAAAAAGTTGATAAATGGGACTGAACTATTACTTTTTTCACGTTTAGGGCCTATATCTTTTTTTCTTACCGTTTGGGGACGACCTAGAATGAGTTTTGAGATGGAAAATGTTAACTATGTGTTAGTTTGATGCCTTGAATCTCGTCAGACGGAGTTTTTCGCGAGCCGTCCCGGTCGAGGTCGGGCGAGACGCCGTCGGGCGGGGTCGCTCAACCGAGCGAGCTCTTAAGGCAAGGCGCCGATCGGGTCGGGCGTCGCCGTGAATCAAGATCGGCCGAAGGGCCTCCCGATAGTGCCCGAGACATCAACAGGGTTTTGAAGAAATTGGCCGCCCGATCGGGCGGATGTCGCCCGACCCGATCGGGCGGCTGGTTTTTTTATGCGGCTTGGCTTATTCCGAATTGGATTCTCTTTTAGGGTTTTGTGCAGGGTTCTTTATGTTATAAAAGGCCTCCTTGGTGTTCACTATTTTAACACGACTTATGAAACACTTTTAGCCTCTAATATTTTAGGACTCCTTGTAATTATTCTCTCTGTTTTTTCTCCATCATAGTGAAGAAGCTCGAATCCCCCACCGTGAGCGTAGGTCTATCTTGGCCGAACCACGTAAATCCTTGTGTGTTTTTGTTTATCTTCTTTATTACTTTTCTCATCCTTATTATTTCATTGATTTTATCCGCATTAATCAAACTACAACACCCCGTTTCCTAACACTATGGTTAACTATGGGCCTTAGCTGTTGATTTTGTGGTCCAATAACTCCAAAAACATAATTTGTTGTTTCTCCCAAAAGAACAAAAAAACGCCATTTCTCTACTTGTATTCACGAACTCCATGCCCTAAAAAAATTCACGAACTCCATTGAAGGTCCTTCAAGCTCGTTTTTGATTAAAAAACACAGCAATCATCAACGTATGTATTATGGTCATCTATTTTTTGCTTATCATCATGAAATTATGTTGTTTTAGTTCGTAGGTTTTAGTTAAGGTTTGGGAAGGGGTATTTTCATGCTATAACGGGGAAGGTTTATCATCATTAAATTGTGGATATTGAATTGTGTTTCTTTGGTGGGATGTGTTTAGATAATGGTACTTATGTTCTATGTTGTGTTTGATATGTTTTTTTTATGAATATTGTTGAATTTAAGTTAGGGTTTGGGGATGGTATTTTCATGCTATAACGAGAGGAAGGTTTAGTTTGATTAAGAAATGAATTTTCATGCTATAATTGTTGAATTATTATTTTTGGTTCCTTCTTTTCATAAGCGTTGTTGTTTGGTAAGATGAAGTAGTGGAGTGTAGTTATGGTACTACCACATAGGTTGTGTGTTACAATTTCTTCCAAGATTTTGAAGAGGATGAGATTAATCAACATCTTTATTGTGTAAAATTTCATGTTGAAATGGCATACCTCAACCGTCCATCAAATAAGTATCTAGCACTCATAAGTTCTTGTTAGTGATTGCAAGTTTATTAGATGTGAACAATGAGGCTTAAATACTTCTCCTTTCATTTTTGGTGATCAAATAAAGTATTATCATCCCTTATTATGTTTCATTTTTTATTGTGTAGTTCGCAATGAGGCTTAAGTACTTCTTTCATTTTGGATGTTCTCTCGAAGAATTTTATAACTGCTGGGATTTTTTTCGAGTTTTGGATTTGCGGCACAATAATAGTGTGTTTTTTTTTGTAGTCGCGACAAATGTTTGAAATTTTGGAGTTTTGGCATATGAAGTTGTTCCTCTCTGTCTTTTTGGGTTTTATAGTTGAACAAAGACAACGGAATCAACTATTGATTGTTCCCAAAGCTTCCAACGGTTACTTTTTATTTTTAATATAATTTTCTTTTTTTTTTAAGTGTAAATGCTCTCAGGTGGATTAATGTTGGGTTAACTAGCCGGAATCTCAACCACAAGTCCCAAACAGTGAAAAAAAAGTTAATAGGTCCCAAGTGGTAAAAAAGTGATAGTTTAGGGCTCATTTGTATGCTTAACTCTAAAAAGTTGTATTTTTTTTTTTTGAAGTGTTCCAACTTCCATTCATTCCTTGCGCATGCCTATGAAGTTTTGTTTTGGGAAGTTGCATTATTTAAGGAAGCTTAGGTATGTCTTAATGATTTTCGGTTGTTTGGTAGCGGGTGCACGAGAGCTAAATGCAAACTTTTTTTTCTTTGTGGAGGTCAAGTCGTTTGGTAGCAGGTGCACGAGAGAGCTAAATGCTCTTTTGGTGCATCTTCTTAATTGCGATTTAAAAGAGTCAACAAGACGTGTGGATGGAACTACTTTGAGTGGATAAAAGAATTTTATAATAGTATATGAATATATTTATAGGATACGCTAACTATATGACATCAAACACCCTACTTTAATACTTCCTCCGTAACAGAACAAATTCATGAGCACATATTCCTAGGCAAAATTTGTTTGTAAGTGTTAAATATCCAAAGATAGGGTAGCATGTGATGAAGAGAGAAAAGACATCCTTTGATAACATTTGTTTTATTTGATATGAAATTTCCATTATGGATAAATGTTTATCTCAAAAGAAACGGAGGAAGTATCCTGGCTCCTTCACTAACAATCGGTCGGAGGGTACTTTGTTTACTTCCGTTTTTGGTTTCATCTTTTCCAAGTACCAAATCAAACATACTCCTTATTCGTTGTTGCCACAAAATACAAGTTTCATATGGAACATAGTAAAACCAATACAGTTTACACCCATTTAGCCCGATTTGACCTACAAAAGATCTCGGTATGCATGATAAGGTGCATTTCTATTTCAATATTTTTTTGCTAAAAAAAAATATACAACCATTCATTACATCAATTTGAAACGAAGTAAAACAAACATGCAGTTCCTCTGCAGTTTGTAGATCAACTCCTTCCAGAAAATTAACATGAAATTTGAATTGAAATTACAAAATGACCCTGTGCATTATGCACAATAGCACAGCATATATGAATATGATATTTGATTTAGGTTGAGAGCTGCCTTTACTAACAATAGCCACTCTTGCAGGGAACTTCAAAATTCAATAATGCTGATCCCCCGTATTAGCAAGCCAAGGAAGAAGAGTAGTTGCAAAATATGATAGCAATTATGGAGTAAATCTATTTAGCATTACAGCTTCTAACCTTCAGATGAAATGAAAATTTTTTGTACAACAATAAAATCAGAAAAAAATAAATAAAGTAAAAAATTAAATTGCTTCTAACCTCTATTGATTCATTGAGACTGAAACTAGTGATTAGAATTGATCTCAATGTCAATGTTGGAGATCCATTTGTTTTGCTATACATGTCGAAAAGATTGATCCACCAAATGAAGATCCGATGCAGAAAGACCTTTTTCAGTCCGAGAAGACAACGGAAAGCATTTCACAAGATGATTTCATTGGCTCTTTCAATCTTTCCACAAGTCTCAGCAAACTCCAAATACCATAACTAGGGTGAATTTTCACAAGTCATTGGTCTGCATCTATTACAAAGAAAAAGAAAAGAAGATATGTGAGCAATGGAGGAAACAGAGGTGGATAAATTTCATGCAGAATGAGTATATGATAAGATGAACAGAATCCAGAGATAAATGTCATAATGATCTCAAGGGGTAACACTGCAAGAGTTAGAAAGATAGCAGTTAGCACGCTTTACGAATTTAGCCACTTTTTGAGTGGCAGCAATACATCCAAGACTCAAAGTGTTTGTTTGGGTAACCCTAATATGGTTCATGAAACATTATGCTACGGGTAAAAGTTCCATACATCTAGAACTCCACAGGTTCTACTCACAAGTCACGACAAGATCCATACTTCGGGTGGTGGTGGTGGTGCAACTCGGTCACTAACTATATTACTGGAACTCAGCCATCTTTTTTCCGGCAAAGTACTGAGCCATTACAGCTGTATCTGCGGTTCAAATTCAGTCATTACATGAAAGTTTGCATGCCTTTTTGCCCAATATCAAGCACCAAGGGAGTAACAAACTGCAAAGCTCTAACTTTAAGAGTTTAAGATTTTATAATATCCATCATTTCAAAAAGGGTCATAGTTATATATCCAAACTCTAACCTGCAAAGCTCCAAATTCACTTTATCAAAAAGTTTTGATAACAATAGGTGGGGAGGCAACCAAACTGATTTCAAGTCCCCAATCTGAAATATTGAGAAAGAGAGATGGGGCATGTGAAAGGCGGATGTTCACGACCATATTTCCTTTCACTGAACATCAGCAAGTTTTAACTACTCAAGCCATTCACATCCAATCCTTCTAGTACTATTATTCTTACAGCTCAACTGTTGTGCCTTACTGCAATTATGACTTGTGAGGGCATGAACTAACTGAAATTTGTAAATACAAGTATACAACATCCTAATTGCACACCATATTAAGAGTCAAGAGAATTATTGTGACATGTCAACATTAAAATCTAGCAATGAAGAAATACATTATCCGACTTTTTACTACCATTGATGTTCATAAGAAAAAGTCACAAGAGGCTTAATTAGGAAAAAATGTATGTATTACACAAAATCAAATATATGAGTATTTCGGATACTTTTAGATTTGCAAAATATCTCCAAAGCTCTCTGTGAACAACACATCAAAAACAGAATGGTGCATGAACTCTTTTAATTAGCTACCACACAAAAACTGCAATTTGCTTACTTGTTCATTTATGATGCCTAATAATTCATTTGAAAGGGCTAAATATACCCCAGCAAAGATCTAGAAAAGGCCTGAAATACACCTCGTCCGAAAATAAAAGTGCAGAAAATACCTCTACTTGAAAACTTACATGGCAGAACACCTACTCATGCTCAAAACATTGCAGTAAATAAAAAGCTTATGAAAGCCACACCCACTTACATGAATGTTGAGTAACTTAAGTTATAATCTGCAAACCAAAGAAGAATGCAAGTTTCCAATCAATCTAATTTACACTTCCCCATAAATTTCAATGAGAATCGAAGAGTAAGCAACCAAATCAATTTGATTTCCCCAACACAATTGAAAGGCACCATGTTTACAAACAGATAGACAATAAAGTTTTTTTTTTTTTTGAGGGGACAATAAAATTTTGACAACTCAAGGTATTTACAATTTTTTTCCTACCACAGCTTGCGAGGGAATGAACTAGCATGATTTTTTTATCATAATATAAGCCCACATCCAATCACAAACACTACCAAGAGGATCATGTGACATTTCGACATTAAGATGTGACAATGAAGAAATACGACTTCCATGTTTTTTTAAAACCATCTATGTTTGTAGAAAATGCCCTGAGACATAAACTAATCTGAAAGGGGAAAAAAAATGTCTTTGACAGTTGACAAAATCCAAGTAAATTCATATTTCAAACACTTCAGAATGAGTTCAAAATTTCAGACGCCTAAGAATAACATTTGAAAAGCAGAAAACTGAAAGGGTAGGTTTAAACATTCAACTAGAAAACATTAACCACAAAAAAACTCAACCATTGATGATGACGAATATACTTCAAGACTAGGGCCATTTGCTTAAGTATACATTGGTCATGCCTGGTTCTTCTTTTCCAAAGGGAAACCTACATTTCTAAATGAGAATTACATTAAGCAGAATACACCCTAAAGGCCTAAAAAATCTGACACAACTCCAATAAGTTCAGATAAGTGTAAATAAGCCAAATTCTCTTAAATGTAACACACCCTAAATTACTAAACAAGCACTTCATCAAGCAGTTGCATTATCATCACAATGCTTGCCTAGTCAGTCGTGTGAGAGGCACATCTACTGATCTACATGTAGACCAAAGTATATATGATTATTCTCGCAACAATATCAAAAGATATGGAATTCCCTCTTCCAGCATAAAGTAAAGGCCAGGCAATATCATCACTATACTTGCAACCTATAAGGCAGTCAATATATTCATCACCAAACCATTAATATATATGAATGCTGATTTGAGGCACTTTAATGGATGTCAACAAAACACCACCTAACACCCAAGAGGATTGCAAACTGCTTGATCATACATTGTTAATTAACATAATCAAATTATACATCACATGTATCTCAAGTTGAAAACGAAGTCTAAGTAACATAGTTTTACCAATTCTTCCCCAACCACAATCTCACTTCTTGCCCTAATCAAAACAAACATTACTTGTTTGATAAAAGTTCACTTGTTGTGCATCTGAGAGTGTGAGACCACAAAACAATTGAAGAAAGAAAAAAAAAACATTACTCTCATGCAAGTGATACGCTTGAAAAAGAAATTATTCTATTTAGCTTTTACATTACATCCCCAACCAAAAGGTTATGTTCTACAGAATGGTATAAACCTGTTTAGACTTTAGCAAGATGCTCGATGATCCACTAGAGTCTAAAAACAGAAACCTCGTAGCCAAACATGCCCCCACGAAGAAACACATCGATCCAGAACATAATTCCTTAAGAAACATTACAGTCCCCCTAATACGATATGGATCAAACTACACATTGTTATAATCTATAGTAGACATAGCCAGATAGGCTAACGAGTAACGACTACCAATTTGTACTCTGTACGCATACCCTGCATCTCTTACTGAAAATAATCACTTCTGGCAATATCTTGCCTACAAGCATGTTGTTTACAAGAATGTAAATAAATACGTGAACTCATAGTGCTCCACATCCACAATAATCAGAAATAATTTTACATAAATGAAAGGCGATATCCTCCATATGGAGTCATTGCTTTCTACCATGTAATAATGCGTACCTTAAATGTCCCCTCCCTCCCCTGGGAACCTAGATGACTAGGCAGTTCATTTACCTAAAAGCCCAGGTCAAGAGAACGGAAGAGTGGTGAAACCAGAGGGGCGTTTCAAGACACAAGAGATGCCTCCTTTAAACCCACTACAATTCTTCAAACACCATTAATTATTGCGTGGGTACACCCTTTGATACAGTAAATGAAAGAAAAGTGGAGACTAAAAGGCTTAAATCTCGCTTCCCTACACTAGAATTTATCATTGAATATCAAAATCATATGTAGTTTAGAAAAGAAAAATTTATAAAAAGAACAAAGGTCAACAGCCAAGATCTTCAGATTTATCAAGCAAGGACCACAGCACACATAGACACATAGTATACATGAAAGGTCCCTAGGCTTCAAAATATTCAGGTTAATCAAACAAGAAAACAGTATACATGAATGGTTAAATATTTTTAAGATGGTTCTCCTAGGCTTCAAAACCTGAAATTTTTAAAAGAAAAGGAAGAAAAGATGCATATAAAGCATTATGCAAACACTTAGCCACCATATCCAAAAATAAAAACTTACTGTGTAATGCAAGTTGCACAGTTTCACTAATACATCCTGCCAGTGCACTCTGATGAACCACAGTAGCAGCTCTTTTTCTTTATATTTCCTTCCGAGTCAAGAACCTGGCCTATTGTATAGTTGTAATGGTAAGTAAGTTCTTGCAGGGAAGGTATATTCTCTGCTGCAAAAAACATTATGTGAGGAATTCTCTTGTCCTCATGATCATAAAGGACATTCTGGGCAAAAAGGTTTGGAGAACAACTATGATTAATAAACCTCCCAACATTCCCATATATTCTTGCATCAAGA
The DNA here is from genome assembly GCA_947648045.1 of Beta corolliflora. Lineage (NCBI taxonomy): Eukaryota > Viridiplantae > Streptophyta > Magnoliopsida > Caryophyllales > Amaranthaceae > Beta > Beta corolliflora. The sequence continues at coordinate 20,190 of CANSZD010001919.1, forward strand.
GTAAAACCAACATTCTCTACCACATCACTACAACTTGATGGCATGTCAGGTATGAGAGCTGAAAGCCCATCACGAAGAGTGGGATCATTGTAGTTTTGCCCAATATCAAATAAATATCCATCATTGTCAATTCTTTCTTCGGCTTCCTTGTCATCAAGTAGCTCTCCTATGTACTCGCATACAAAGCTGCCACATGAAATGGAAGATAAGCATCTGACACCCCATCCCCTGGATTCAGTCTTAAAGACCTCAAGAGGAAGTTTAATACCATGTTGGCTTACTCTATTGTGACAAGTTGGTGGACACTTGCATGAAGGCCCGCATTCATACACAAGCGATTTCTCCTCAACAATTACCCCACCATAATTGTATGGGATCTCCCCTCCATTCTTGAGGGAACAAGCACAACGCAAAGAATCCAAACATCCATCATTACAATCACAACCTTTAGGAGGTATAGGCCGACACCAGTCAGGGTATATCACCTCAGTTATATATGTAAATGATGGGGGTTTCTCATCGTCTATGGTATTTATAGCAAAAATTGGAGTCTCTTCACCTTTTGAAATTTCAGCACAAATTGGAGTCTCTTTATCTTGTGAAATATCATCTACACAGTGACCTTTCCGTTTTTTGGATTTCTTTGACTGCTTTACTTTGTTCCAAGTGATCTCTGGCTGATGTGGGACTCTTCTCAACTCAAACTTATAGATCAACATTCCATGACGTCCAGACTCTTGCCAATATCTGTTAACGGAGTAAAGCCCATCATAAATATAGGATGGAATTGTTGTACGTACCCCACCAGTCATCTTCCTCTCTTTGAAGCCTTGAATAACTCTCACCAAATTCTTCTTATCAATGCTATTTTTCAGAGCTAGATTCCCTCGTTCAAGCTTCTGATCTTCAAGTTGCTTGCATCCACCCGCTACATTTCCCCCTTGACCGGTATATATCAACACATCAGAATTGACCATATCATTGTCATAACGACCAGAAGCCACGACGCTTATAGCCACATATTCATCATCTAGCTTGATAAAGTCTATGCCACTTTGTATTGGCTTATGAAGCCCAATAATATCAAGTTCTACGCGGTAGTTGAAGAGATCACCTACTTCTACTCCAGGAACAGGCCCCAACATTTTTTTGTGTTGATATACTTGCCATGATCCTTAAAGATCTTTAAAGCAGCATGTAGTTGGAGGCTAGCATCCACTCGGCCCATTTTCTTTTTTTCTTGGGCTTGTACTAGCTTTCTGAGGACGCCATGAAATAAACGTAATGTGTCACGAACTTTACGACGAGCGTCATTTGTCTTGGGTGAAAGATTACATCTGTTTTTCCCAGCACGATTGCACTCCAGTCCATTTTCTTGTTCGTCATCATTGTTATCTATAAAAACTTCCTTTTGCCCCCTAGTCTCATGTAATTTGCCCACTACACAAGCACGTTTGTGTGCCTTGGACGGGTCTTTTGGTCTAACCCCTCTTTTTCCAGAACTAACACCTTGTTGAATCTTGTCCTTGAAAGCATTATCAGCATCATGTTCTTCTTTAATTTGATTCACATCATTCATCACAGCTTCTTTGAAGATGTTGGAATTTGTTTCACATTGACTCAAATGTTTGTCCGGCGTATCACCAAGTCTAGGCAATTTACAGTCACAACTAGCAGAAAGACCGCTAGCAGGAAAAACTCTGTTACAAGATGGACACATCTGTTCCTTCTGAACAAGATTTGGAGGGACTGGATGATCTGGCAGAATACAAGGTTGTAGAAAACAAGGTTGTTCACTAGTTCCCTCATCCACTACATTTGGGTCATCTGGCACTTCAACTTTAATAGCATAAGCAGGCTTTTTAGAATGAAGCATACCAGTATCTTGCCCTGCACTTGGTAGTATAGAATTCACAACTGGCATCTCCTGCAACTCTTCATTTCCATCCACTGTCTTGTGATTCGGCAGGAAACAAGGTTGTACACTAGTTCCCTCATCCACTACTTCTGGCACTTCAACTTTAATTGCATAACCAGGCTCGTTCAGATGAAACATATTAGTATCTTCCCATGGATTTGGTAGTTTACAGTTCACGACTAGCATCTCCAGCAACTCTTCATCTCCAGCAACTTTCTTGTGATTTGGAATGAAACAAGGCTCTACACTAGTTCCCTCATCCACTAATTCTGTCATTTCAACTTTAATAGCATAAGCGAGTTCATTCACAGGAAGCATACCCGTACCTTCCCATGCACTTGTTAGTTCAGGGTTCATGACTGGCATATCCAGCAACTCTTCGTTTCCATCCACTGTCTTGTGATTCGGCAGGAAACAAGGCTGTACATTAGTTCCCTCATCCGCTACTTCTGGCACTTCAACTTTAATAGCATAAGCAGGCTCGTTCAGATGAAACATATTAGTATCTTCCCATGGACTTGGTAGTTTATGGTTCACGACTGGCATCTCCAGTAACTCTTCATTTCCATCCACTGTCTTGTGATTCGGCACGCAACAAGGCTGTACACTAGTTCCCTCATCGGCTACTTCTGTCACTTCAACTTTAATAGCATAAGCAGGTTCATTCATATGAAGCATACCAGTACCATCCCAAGAACTTGGTAGTTCAGGGTTCACGAGCGGCATATCCAGCAACTCTTCGTTGCCATCCACTGTCTTGTGATTAGGCAGGAAACAAGGCTGTACATTAGTTCCCTCATCCACTACTTCTGGCACTTCAACTTTAATAGCATAAGCAGGCTCATCCAGACAAAGCGTACCACTATCTTTCCCTGCACTTGGTAGTTCAGGGTTCACAACTGGCATCTCCAAAAATTCTTCATATCTATCCATTGTCATGTGATTTGGCAGGAAACAAGGTTGTACACTAGTTCCCTCATTTACTACTTCTGGCACTTCAACTTTGATAGCAAAAGCAGGTTCGCCCAGACAAAGCATACCACTATCTTTCCATGCAGTTGGTAGTTCAGGGTTCACAACTGGTATCTCCAGCAACTCTTCATTTCCATCCATTGTATTGTGATTCGGTAGGAAACAAGGTTGTACACTAGTTCCCTCGCCCACTACTTCTGGCACTTCAACTTTAATAGCACAAGCAGGCTCGTTCAGATGAAACATACAACTATCTTTCCATGCACTTGGTAGTTCTGGGTTCACAGCTGGCATCTCCAGGAAGTCTTCATGTCCATCCACTGTTTTGTGATTCGGCAGGAAACAAGGCTGTACACTAGTTCCCTCATCCACTACTTCTGGCATTTCAACTTTAGGAGCATAGGCAGGCTCTTTCATATGAAGCATACCAGCATCTTTCCATGTACTTGGTAGTTTAGGGTTCACAAGAGGCATCTCCAACAATTCTTCACATTTCACTGAGGGGGAGATCAGCATAGAATTACCTCCATCATCAAACAACATCTCCTCTGGGCTCATTTTCTCTCCTCTCTGAACCCTATTAAAGAAAGATGATTTCACTTAATACACATCCTATTCCACTTTCATTTTCAGTACAAATGGAAAGGGCTAACTCAGTAACTTGACACGGAAGACAAGTTGAATTCAATTAGATATTCGTATTAGTGTCACTATCCTTTCAACATGTATGTGAACAATAAACTTGTTTAAGTACATATTTGATATATGTATGGATTTGATGTCAGAAGTCCTCATTCAAACAGAATATGAAAAGAATCTAGCCCATATATTTATGAATGAATATTTGCTAATCCCTTCCTTTTATAGAAACACTTTTGCCACTTACTACCTTCGCAAAAAAAAAGGTTTTCAGACATTTAACGTCCAAACTGCACAAAAGCAAATTGAGTGCTTCGGTAGTAGTCTGGTAGACAAGCAACTTTTAAGCCCCACATAAAGCATACTTGAAAGCTTCGTTTAGTTCCTGCGACCTTGGTACCGATAGTTTTCATTCGACTTTCTCTTTCTTTTGAAAAAGGTTTTCATATACCTTTCACTTATCAACTATCATTAGCCTTCTTTTTCAATGTCAGCTTTTTGCCCTCCGCCTCATGTTCATTTGGACTACACTTTTTATTTTGGTATAACAAAAGGTTTTAATGGAACTGATTATTCTGTGAAAAAAGGTTGTTTGTAAAGGTATGAAAGTTCATAATCTTAAATTAAGGTGAATTTCCATACAACACAACAAATTTAGAATATCAATTCATCGGAAAAATCATCTCTATAATTTGAATTTTTTTAAACTTAGCACTATATCAGAAAAGGAAAACACTAAAAGTTGCACGATCTCACAAGATTGTCTTTTTTTACACCCAACAATACCTATTTTAGCTACACGTCATCCCTCAATTATAGTCAAAATTGTGTCATCGATTTTAACAGCTTAAAGTTATAAGTGTAACTCGGAATCTCGGATAACCGTAGCACCCCGGTATACAGAGAAGTTGTACTATGGCTACTGCGATCCAGATATGGGATTTTTAGCTACAATTAAATATCAAAGATAGAGTGACCACGGTTGTTGGCACTAAACTTGCCTTCAACGGATCCTCATTAAGAAATCTAGATTATACTCATTCCAAATTTCCAATCAGACTCATTAAGCCCTCCAATGGATCCTCCTTAATGGACTTAGGTTGTACTTCTTCGAATAACCAGATTCATTAGTCATTATGCTCAGTATTTTAAAAAGTAAAAACTATTCTTTGTGTCAATTCAGGCTCGCGCTCTCAAATTTTGGACCTTAATACTCCATCACCTGTCACCACTCGCCATCAAAGTCAACTACTACCCTACCGATGAAGTTGATAAGGCATAGTTTTGGATGATGTACCAACAGCACAAAGGTCATACAATCCATTAAGATAGATACAACCATAGTGAGTGTTGAACATTTTCTAATTTTAGTAGAGGTTTGTGACACATATTAGCTTTAGAATTACTATGGTTGATGGGTTTAACCGTTTAGTGTTACCCCCAATTGGAAATCTTCAATTTACCACCGCATAGGTTGACATCAAAGTAAGGGAGCCAAACCGCTCTATCCCACCAAAAGTCACAACATGTACATTAAAAGGGGAAACCTTATCACTCCATTCCAGCAACAATGCTTAAAATATAGCCAAACAAGCCAAAATCCTATACATATAGGAGGGGGGGTCCTTACTACTTCCTCCGTTTCAATTTAATTGCAATAAAGAGCATTGCACAAGTATGTTAATTGGATCCTAAAACCATTGCTATCATGGTTCATGTCACATTGAAGTTTTAGGTAGGCCTTATTATGTTCGATGATCTCAACCTAATTCTTCTGCAATCTACCTCTTCTTCTTAGAAAGATCATTCCGCAACTCGCGTATAGCACAAGTGGATCTATATCCCTTAACATACCCAAACCATGCAACCCTTGCTTTTCTCATTTAGTCATTCTCCATTGATTTATCTTAGAATGTTTTCACATGTCTTCAAAAAAAATTTGTTCACTTGAAAATGCTAATGAGAAAGAAGAACATAAACTTTGCTCTAACGTAACTATTAGACTATTTCTGCATTACAATCTACACTAGGGTGTATGTAAGAATTTGCCACACATCACATCCACACTCTTTTTAAAAGTTCAATTTTCTCTTTAATGTTGATGTCATGACACACAATCAGCGAAGCGTCGTCATCCTAATTAACAATAACCTGCCCATGAGCTTGTTGCGGCAACTTGGCTCAAATGTAATTGTTCTATTAACAATTGATCCACCAACTCGCAAGATACAATGGCTTACCCAATAAATAGTTAACCCAATAAACAATCAAACTAGACACATGCAACGGAAGACAACAATCTATACGAGTACTAAAGAATCTAGGGCTGAAAACATACCCAATAACAAGAAATGAGAAACAAAATAAATGAAACCTTTAATAGAAAAATGAGTACAAAACAATGACTTTAAAACCCTATTGACAATTTGTCATGCATACAAATAGAAAAGGCAATGTGCGAAAAATGCCACATAAAAATTAAAAAAGAAAGTAATTAAAAACAAAAAAGCCACAATCAATTGACCTTTGTTACAATAGCTATACATAATCCCGAATTCATGTTTAAATTAATCAAATTAGTAACTGATGAACTAATAATGATATTCAACACATCAAATTTAAGCCAATAAGTAAGAAATAGTAGTAACCGACAAATAAAAAACAAAATTTTTTCATAGAATTTTCAAAAAAAAAAAAATTAAAAGGAAGAAATTACCGGGTTAATGTGGTGGGAATGTGGGATTTGATGAAATTAGAAGAATAGAATGTCGACGAGAGTATCCGGTGATGGTGTGTTGTCAAACTTCGAAGTTGCACAATGCACAGTATCGACGACAAGAACAAGGGACTAGTTTCATGTTTTTTTTTTTAGCAGAGGTTTTGAGTCGGTTAGGACTTGGGAGTCAGAAAAATAGAGACAATAATTTAATTCTGTTCAGTATTCACTATTCCGTATTATAATGACAACACTAGTATTTGGGCCGGTTCTTATTATTGTTTTCCAAATCTGATATGTATTTTTTTCCATTCGCATTAAAATATGTTAAAGAAAACTCAACATTTAAAAGGTATAAATATAATACTTATGGACATTTAAAGCGTGATTAAAAGTTGGTTGAGATGGTAATTGTCTTTATGTATAATAGAAGAGGAAGTGTTGTTCAAATCTTGTTGCAAGCCAATTTTACTTTTGTTAATTAACATGACATATGTATACATTGGACAATTCTAGTTGAGTAACAGAGGTGCCACGTGGCGTGTATACGTTATCATGCACACCTTTTAATATATTAGTATAGATGATGGTTTTAATTAGTTTAGTTAGAGCATACCTGTCGGCATACCTAGTGGTTGATCCAAATTGATCCAAATTTTTGAATCATTAAATATTTTCATATTTCTTCTCTCTTCCACTTCATTCATGATCTACTGTAAATTTGTGGGTAAGAATTTGGATATTTGAATTGGAAGAACAGAAGAAGAAATATTGTTATTGTAATTTAATTCTTATGACATGGTTTCACAGCTTGTTTGGTAGGAAGGATTTGGAAGGAAAAGAAAGAAAGTGGAAGGAAAGTTGTTAGTTTCCAATGTTTGGTTCAAAAAATAAATTTAAATGAAAGGAAATGGAAGGAATTGAAAGGAAACACTCCTTAATAAATTTTGACTTTCTTTTCGTCCCAAAAGTTGGGGAATTTGGGAGGAAAGATAAAATTTAAACCAAACATTGGAAATTAAAGTTTTTTTCCTTTCTCTTCCCTTCCTTTCTCTTCTCTTCCTTTCCTTTATTAAAAATGAACCAAACAAGTTGAATGTTTTTGTAGGGGTGGAACAGTTTTTGTAGGGGTAGAATGGTTTTGTGTGAATGGTTGAGTAGTTAGCATTGTAAGGTGTATATAAAGAGAAGGTGAATTGTCAGCGATAATGGACTGATATATAGAGTGAATTGTCAAGTCATCACATGATTTCAATGTCTTTATTATTATTATTATTATTATTATTATTATTATTTTGATAAGGAGAAAAAACTAGGCTAGCCCCTAATAAAGGACCAATCTAACACATCCTTTCGGATGATAGAGAGGAACACATGATCATAAAGTTCAAACCACGATGAGGAATCCGAACTGAGTGACCCTTGTGAGCCAAAAAATCCGCAGCTTGATTTGTCAGCAATAATGGACTGATAAATAGAGTGAATTGTCAAGTCATCACATGGTTTCAATGTCTTTATTATTGCAGTAATAATACTGATATATGGAGTGAATTGTCAATTCATCACATGGTTTTAATGTCACTGTTATTGTAGTAGTAATGCACCAATATATGGAGTGAATTGTCAAATCATCACATAATTTTAGTGTTTTTATTATTGCAGTAATAATGAGCTGATATATGGGGGTGAATTGTCAAATCAACATATGGTTTCAATATCTTTATTATTGCAATAATAATTGACTGATATGTGGAGTTATTTGTCAAACCAACACATGGCTCATTAATAATGTCATGATTTGAATCATTTGATACATATATATATTGAAACATTTGAAACATTTAGATTTATTAATTTGATACATCCATATATACAACAACCAAGCATAAGACTAATTAACGAACTAAAATAACATTACATTAGAAAGTAGGAAATTACATTAAATAACATTGATTTTATTAAAGTGAAATTTGAAAATTACATTGTAAATAAAACCTTAACTAAGTCTCTATTAAGTTGTTGTTCTTCTTTATTTAAATCATTCCTTCTTTGAAAGCACCTTAAATAACTCCTAATTAATCTTCTTGTTTTTAATTGCAATTTTCTCCCTTTCTAGTTGGGCGACTCCTTTGTTGCTTTCTTTTTCGTGATTAATCCTTTGGATCTCCAGTTGGAGTTCATTGTTTTTCTCTAGATTTAACCTTTGGACTTGATCCATCCATTCTTGAAAGGCTTCTACAAGCATGTTGTTCATAACCTTTCACTTGCCTTTATTTTTGTTGGATCCGTCGTCGAGAGTAGTAGGGTCTCGCTGCTTGGCGTATTTGGCTCACTTGAAATGGAGTAGTTGTCAGCTTCATTGATCTTCCACCTCTTTGAGCCACTTTCTTGATTGGTTGTCTTCTTTTTGCAAGCTTTGACAGTATCTCCCATAGGCTTCCATACAACCGTAAGCTTTAGAATTTCCCAACAATAATGAAGCTTATTGAACTCTATTTGTTATCCTTTTTGTAGATTGCAAGTGCAGTTTTCATGACATCATCACAGACTCACTACTTTTCCGACGAACCTCCGCATGAGCATATGCACCAACAAATTATTTTGAATGTAAACTTTTCCATTGACTGTGTATCTGGCCCAACTCTCTGCCAAATGGTAAGATATAAGACTCCTTGAAACTGTCAACTCCTTCATCCCAACATCGATCTCTAAAACACTTAACTTCCTTAAACATATCAGTAATTCTTGTCCAAAACATAATTGTTGTTTGTTTATTATTACTACATTTATCTTGGCTTACAATGATAAGCCAAGCCAACGAGAATCTTTTCTTCAGCTGGCCTCCAGAAGTTCCTCGACCATTTATCTACTTCTTCGTTGTTGTGATCATCACGATCAACCGATGTAATGTAGCTCGAGACTGATATGAACTACTGAAGTTCAGAAGTGACCCTCCACCTTGTGACGGTTGGAAATGTTGAGACATATGAAATGATGTTTCATCTTGAGAATAACGATAGTTCTCATTGAATTATACTGATTTTCTTGTGAATGTGGAGCAAATTGGGAGTAAGAAGGTGTATTTGAGAAACTCATATTCTATTGGGGGAATTGTTGGTTAAGTTGAGTAGGATAAATCATATTTTGTGAGTTGTATTCCATATGAATTGGGATCAGTTTGAGAATTGAGATCAATTTGGGAACTAGAAAACAATTGAAATTTTGGATTAATGTGAGGTTTGTTGAGATCTTTTGGATTTTGAAGGGTTTCTTTTTCTGCTGGTTATGGGATCCATAACTAATGTTTATTATGAGAGAATTTATTTTTTGTGTAATGGATAAATGTTGAAAGGAAACAAATATAACTTTATTTATAGACAAAAAAATATAGTCGTTGGTGTTTTATATTTTAAAAAAAGATAAATAGTAAATATTGTCATTGTAAAATTTTTGAACATTACAAATTCTGCACAAATCTCAGTCATTGGATTGATAAAAAGAGAGTGGTTGAGATGTTGCCATGCACCAGAGCATGCACCAGACGTGGCCATGATCCACCTTTTCCTTCCTTCACTTTGGATCATTGCAATGATCCCGTGCAAAGTGCAAACCCCTATGATCTCCTCCTTTTTTTCTCTCTCATCCTTTTTTGTTGTTTTTTTTACCATGCCTCCTCATGATTTACAATTTAGGTCAACCAATGGGCATGCTCTTGGGTCTTGTTCTTTTGAGTTGAGTTGAACCGAACCGAACGAGTTGAATTGAACTATAGTATAAAACTAAATTGAACCGAACCAAACATAAGCGAACCGAACTAAAATAAGTTCAAAAGAACGGGCGCCTTACTGTAAACACATAATTGTATCTCCCCATTTTAGTACCCTATGATGACTTGTACACCACTCTAATTGATCCGGATCGAGGAAAGAATAAAGAAGGAGCCTAAAATAAAATATTTTAAGCCCAATCCATATTCAAACCCTTTTTGTTAACCCATTTTCGAAAACCTTTTTTATAAATAGTTTTACTAAGCCCACTTTCTAAAATGTTTATAAATAGTTTTACTAAGTCCACTTTCGAAAACCTTTTAAAAATAGTTTTATTAAAGCCGCTCGTTTTATAAAAGCCCAATTTATAGCCCATTATAATTAGTAGAGTTAATTAATTATATTAAGTTGTTTTATTAATTATTTAAAGTATTTTCAAAATAATATTTTTATAAAAAAAATCATCTTTATCTAAAGTATTTCATATAATTAATTAACTCTACTAATTATAATGGGCTAGAAATTGGGCTTTTATACATCTATTTTAAAGAGGTTTTTGAAAGTGGGCTTAGTAAAACGATGCACATGTTTTTTTTTATGTGGTAGAATGATATTCATATATCATTAGGTTTGATAATTAATAAGATACATAAGTTATTTTCTTTTGAAATGTTTTAAGACATAAAGTATTAATAATTGACATTGAAAATAACAAAATTATTTTAATAAGAAATTCTTAGGTAATTTAGTAAACCCAAACTCTAATTGTCTTATATCTTACTCGTTATCAATCTATTTTTTATGTGATAATTAATATAAACATAATTATAATATTATCTTAGAAGACAACCCTTTAAAAACTGTGATAAATAATATCGTAACAACAAAGTTTTCTTAATCAATTTTGTTGCAACATAAATTTATTTTTGGTTCAGTTGAATAAGGTTAAGATTTTGAAAGACAAATTTTGTTTTATCCTATAAACTCCACTTGATTATCAAATGTTTAGCTATTTTAATATGTATCTAAAATAAAGAATAAATAATATATTATTATTCATCTAATTATACATATATTTTCATAAGTTATAAAACTATATTGCAAATGGATTTTATTTTGAAACATATCTCGAGCGCTCTCCAATGGTATAAAAATTATAATATTTCGAATTATGTAGGAAATGTTATATTCAATTTACATAGTGTAATAATTAAGGTTGTCTATTCAAAACCAAACTCTTATTTTCTTTCGAAAGTTCCTTATATGTATTTATATCTATTATTCTATTTAGAACTCTATTTTTTTAAAATTAAAAATTAAATATAATGACATGGCATGCTTACATAACTTTCTCTATAAATACATTTTCATATGGTTTTAAACTATATTATAAATGGATCTTATTTCGAAGCATATTCCGAGCACTCTCCAATGGTATAAAAATTATAATAATCCAAATTATGTAGCAAAAGTTATCTTTAATTTACATAGCATAATAATTTAGGTTGTTTATCCAAAACCAAACTCTAATTTCCCCATATCTAAAACTTCTTATATGTATTCATATCGATGTATAACTCTATTTTTATAAAAAAACTATATTAAAATGAATGACATGGCAATCCTGCGTGGCACACTCTATGCTCTCGAAATCTTGAGGAGCTCCCTATGCTCCCGAACGTATATTTGTCCGACTTACAACAACAAAAGTTATAATGTAATAACTTTAAATATTCTAATTCTAGCATGAATAAGTTTTGTAGAAAAGCCCTAATTCTAATTGCAGTTTGCTACTTTAATAAGTTAGTATAGTCAATATTTATTTTTATACGTTACTTTAATATAAAAGTTTAAATATAGTATAAATGGATCTTATTTTAAAGTAGTTTTTAAACACTTTCTAATGGTACAAAAATTATAAATTTCCGAACTATATATTAAAAGTTATAATCGATTCAGTACTATACTTAAGATTTTCATTGTGAACCCAGGCCAACTGTATTTTTTCTTATCCCAAGCTCTATATATACATGTATTTTTATTACTTTGTAACTCTATTTATTTTAAGAAAAATGTCATGGCAATTAATAAGCGCGACAAATGGGCGTCCAATGAGAACCCCAAATGTCGCGACCACGTGAGCTAGCTTTTGAACCTTGCTTTATATATTAGTTACTAGTATTGAGACCCGGGCAAATGCTCGGGCTTTTTTAATTTGTGAGGAAGAGGTAGAGTTTTTAAATATTTACACCCCTATTTTTGGCCGTTATTTTTGTCTAACATACAACAACTAAAAGTTATAATATGATTTTGTCATTATCTTTGACGTTGGTTTCTAATTTATATGTCATGAAGAAACTCACTATATCATTCAGAAACATACTATATCATGCACAAACTACATCATTTCTGAATAATCCACTATATCATTTCGACACTCACTATATCATGCAGAAACTCACTATATGGTTCATACATTTACTCTATCATGCAGAAACTATATGTTACTTTAATATAAAATTTTAAATATATTATAAATGGATCTTATTTTAAAGTACTTTTTAAACACTTTCCAATGGTACAAAAATTATAATTTTACGAACTATATATTAAAAGTTATAATCAATTTACTATATTTAAGTTTTTCATTGTGAACCCAACTCTATTTATTCTTATCCTAAACTATATTTGTATTTTAATCAATTTAGAACTCTATTTATATTCAAAAAATAATATGACATGGCACTTAATGAGCGCGACAAACGGCGTCCAATGAGGGCGTCAAATGTCGCGACCAACCCTAATTCTAATTGAACCCCTAATTTCAATTGCAGTAGGTTACTTTAATACTTTAACCCTAATTCTAATTGAATCGCTAATTCCAATTGCAGTAGGTTACTTTAATACGTTAGTATAGTCAATATTTCCTTTTATATGTTACTTTAATATAAAATTTTAAATATAGTATAAATGGATCTTATTTTAAAGTACTTTTTAAACACTTTCCAATGGTACAAAAATTATAATTTTACGAACTATATATTAAAAGTTATAATCAATTTAGTATATTTAAGTTTTTCATTGTGAACCCAACTCTATTTATTCTTATCCTAAATTCTATTTGTATTCTAATCAATTTAAAACTCTATTTATATTTAAAAAAAATGACATGACACTTAATGAGCGCGACAAGAGACGTTCAATGTAACGCCAAATGTCGCGACGCATGACCGACTTTTGACTTCTACTTTATATATTAGTTATATTATATTATATGATATTATATATATGATATATGATATGATTATATGATATATATTAAGATTTAAAATCTTTTACTAAAATCTTTTCTAAAATCTTTTTAATAAAAAATCCTTTAAAAACCTAATTGTTTTCGCTTACTTATTATTCCCTAAACACCTACCACTATATACTCCCTAGATCTATCCTCATCAACTTCATTCGAATCACTTTTCCCCCGCCTAACAAAAAATCCTAATACTCGGCCATCTCTAACTCTTCCGTCACATTCTACAACACCAGCACCTAAAAGCCACGCCACATCATTCATCAAACACATCATCATCACTTTCATTTGATTCAACTCCTTCATACTCCCTGATCCTATCATTAAATCCTCAGCAAATACTAATCCTCCTACTGTTCCTCCCTAACCATCAATATTACAAAAAAAAAATCAAAAGACTTGCACCTGATCATCACCGCCTAATCTCTACAGCATATGACTCCCAATTTTGCAAAACAAACGAATCAAGATTCTTCAGCTAATACTCAACACAATACGCCTATCTTTTCTAAAGCTGGTTCAATATTCGATCCAACATCCGTACAAATAAACGATCCAGACAGAGATTGTTAAATATTCCTGCGTCGGTAAGTATTGTGTATTATACTAACTCCTACCCATATTATTTTATTTCTTTTACATAAATATTATTTTGTGCTTAATTGCAAAAATTTAGGAACCCAGGTAATTTTGATTGCTAATAATGTGTTTAATGAACCAACCTAGACTAATTTTTTTAGTATGTTGAACCTATTATTTGATGATTTTTTTGTATGAAACTTTATTGAGCCCAGGCCCACTGATCTTATAATACTTTATTATCTTATAATACTTGCAAGTCCTGAGTGACACTTATTTTCTGCTTTTTTCCTAGGATCAGTAAATCATCCTTGGGATTGATGAGCTGTAAGCTTTTGTCTTATTCTAAGAAAGTAAGTAGGAAGTTTCCTAGGATCTCTAGGGTTAATGCTTTATATAAAAGGGTGTAATCCTTGCCTTTGAGGGCAAGACACAAGGAATGAAAGAAAGCCGCACGAGATTAACTCCGCTATTGTGAGAATGAAATTCATGACTAAGAAAGTCATCATGGTATCAGAGCCACAGCTTCCAGGTTCATACCAACTGATTTCTTCTTCCCTTCTTTATGCTGTTTGTGTTTGCATTAGCTCAGCTGTAGTTTCTTCTCTCTAAAAATTTATTATTTCCTGCTATTTCATTACTGTAAGAACTTGAAGCTACTTGTTCATTCTCAGTAGTAAAAGTGTATTAAAGTTTGAGTCTTGGGAATGACCACCATAGAAATGACAAGTCCATTGTACCTTCACCCATCTGATGGGAGTAACTCAGTGGTGATTGAAAAACTCCAAGGGGCTAGTAACTTCAGGTCTTGGAAAAGATCTATGGAGATTAGCTTAGCTTCTAAAAGAAAAATAGGATTTGTCACTGGTACTGTAAAAAGACACTCTACTGATGTTGTTAAACAAGAAGCATGGGATACTTGTAACAACATGGTTATCTCATGGATAATCAACAATGTGATCGAACCTATAAAAAGGTCGGTTATGTTTGTAGACAAGTGCTCATGAAATCTGGAAAATGCTTGAGCGAGAGATTCATGGTGTCAAATGGGTCAAGGAAATATAGGATTAACAAACAGATCTATGAAACGAAACAAGAAGGTAGAAGCATTACAGATTACTATACTGAGATGAAAGTGTTGTGGGAGGAACTTGACTCCTTAAACCATCTACCTCCCATATCTAGTGTGAATGAAGAAATAAATGCCTTCATTACCACACTAAACAGACAGCAAGAGGAGCTGAAATTATTCCAATTCTTGAATGGATTGGAAGAGGTATATGGACTTCAGAGAAGTAATCTGCTTATGATGGCAGTGCTTCCATCAGTAGAGGTGGCATGTAGCATTCTTCAACAAGAGGAATCACAAAGAGAAATTCTCAAGCCTGTGAAGGAAGAACCTGAAAGTGCTGCTATGTACAGTAAAGGGAATGAAGGAAGTTGTGGAGTTTGTGGCAAAGTAGGCCATTCGAGGGAGAAAGGTTGGTATGTGATAGGTTTCCCTGAAAGAAATAGTAGGACTGGGAAGGATTACAAAGGAAAGAAGAAGGAATTTAGTGGCAATAGAGGTCAAAAGTGGAGTAAAGGAGGTAGAAATGGAAAAGGTGGATTCAAAGCTGCTGCAAATGCAAGCTCTAGTGAACACAAATCATAGTCAAGCACACCCAGCATGATTACACCACAACAGCTAGAACAGTTAATGAAACTGTTACCAACTCCCTCCAAGGTAGGAGGATCTGAAACTGAAGATGAGATGGATTACTCATATGCTGGAATGGTGAGTTGTTACCTTGCTGAATCTGTCTCCAGTAGAGATGGCAACGGGTCGGATCTGGACCGGGTCCAGGTGGATCCGGATCCAGAACCGTTTTCAGACCCGGATCCATCGGGTCTAGAAAGTTGGACCCGGATCCAGATCCGGGTCCAAAACGGGTCCGACTCATTTCATGCACTTTCACCTACTTTGTGATATTCAACCCTAACAAACGAAACACAGCATCTTAAAACAAATCTCCCAATAAATTAAAAACCCTAAACACCACAATACAACCACAACAAACAATAACTTTCAACAATAAAGTCGATTCAAATAAAAACCGAAACCCTAAACATATCATACCAAATCAAAACCCTAGAAAATCATCAATATCATCAAAGAAGAGAACAAGAAAAAAGATAACAAGAAAAAAGATCAAATTTCGAAAAGTAGACAGAGAAAGAGAAAGAGACAGTCCTGAGAGAAAGGCGCTGAAAGTACGAACCGGTGGCCGGAACTGGTGGATAAACGTGCGCAGGAACCGGTGGCTGGAAACGGTGGCCGGAACTGGCCGGAACTTGGCTTGAATCGCGTGAATCGTGGCCGGAACTGGTGGAGAACGAGTGTAGGAGTGAGAGGAAAATGGGAGTGTACGACAGTAGGAGTGTTAGGGTTTAGGCTAGAAACTTAGAAGTTTAGGACATTAGAAATTAAAATTAAAATGGAGAGGAGGCCCAGCCAGCCCAATGTGGTTTAAAAAAAAAACGGATCTGCGGATCCGGGTCTACTGCACAGATCCGGACCCGGACTCGTGATCTGACAAGTGGACCCGGATCCAACGGGTCCACAATTTTAGGATCCAGACCCGGAAAAACGGATCCGGGTCCACGGATCCGGGCCGGGTCCGGGATCCACTGCCATCCCTAGTCTCCAGTGAGTGGATAATTGATTCAGGGGCCTCCCACCATATGACAGGGTGTGTGAGTCTTCTTAAAGATGATGTGAAGAGCAAAGAAGTGTCAAAAATCAACCTTCCCACTGGTGATACATCCTTAATCACTCACTGTGGAAGAGTAAAGCTAAAGAGCAATGTGAAGCTTGACAATGTACTGTTTGTACCAGGGTTCAAGCACAACCTTCTATCTGTGCAAAAACTTGCAGCAGATGAGAATTGCAAAGTGAGTTTTCAAGCAGGATTCTGTATCATTCAAGACATTGACTCATCTCAAGTGAGAGGTGTGGGAAGAGCTGGCAATGGTCTTTATTATCTCATCAATGAAGATGTGAAGACTCTCATTGATAAATTGTGTAAGAAGGGAACTATGATCAACAAGAAAGAAGAAAGGGGCCTAGCTATGAATGCTGCTTGCAACATCAATCTGCCTGTTGTGATAAGCAGTCCACCCTTGATGAAGTCAAGCATGTTGTGGCATCAAAGACTGGGACATGCTCCACTTGCAAACATCAGCAATATTGAAGGCCTAAAAGGTTTTGAAAAGGGATGCACTGATGTGTGCTTGACTTGCCCTGCAGCTAAGTTTACAAAGCTGCCCTACAAGCACAGTGAATCAAGAGCCAAAGATGTCTTTGACCTTGTGCACATTGACATCTGGGGACCTTATAAAGTCCCAATAAGAAGAAATCAAAGATATTTTCTAACCTTGGTGGATGACCACTCAAGAGTTGTTTGGGTTCACCTCTTGAAACTCAAGTCTGATGCTTATGAAGCAATTTATAGCTTTGTAAACCTTGCAAAAACTCAGTTTGGCAAGTATGTGAAGATCATTAGGTCAGATAATGCTCTTGAATTTGATGACAACAGATGTAAACCATTCTTTGACAAGCTTGACATAATTCATCAAACTAGTTGTGTTGACAGGCCACAACAGAATGGAAGGGTGGAAAGGAAACACAGAAACTTGCTGGAAATGGGAAGAGCATTGAGATTCCAAGCAGGTCTACCACTTCATTTCTGGGGAGAGTGTGTAATGACAGCAGCACACATAATAAATAGGCTGCCAAATGCTGTTTTGAAGCACAAAACACCCTATGAGGTACTATATTCTTCTAAACCTATTTACAATCATTTAAAAAGCTTTGGTTGTCTTGTTATGGCCTCAAATCCAAGTAGAGTTAGTGACAAGTTCCAAGCCAGAGGTGTACCATGTATCATGCTTGGATACCCTCAACATCAAAAAGGTTACAAGCTCTTGAATCTCACTAACAACATTATGTTTGTTAGTAGAGATGTTAAGTTCTATGAAACTATTTTTCCCTACAAAATATTCTCATCTCAGTCAACCCTAACTCCTCCAACTAATCAAACCTCATAAAACTGCCCTGCAACCTACTCTGAATGTCATGAACCTCAAACTCAAACACCACCACAAATACCAGAACCTACAGAACACATTGAGCCTGAAGCCACCCATCACAATGCAGAACCAGAACTTAGACCTGAAGCTCCTGCTCAACCTGAACTCAGAAAATCTACCAGAAACACAAAACAACCTGAGTGGATGAAGGACTATCACACTAGTAACATGAGTGTTAAGTGTGAACCTAGAAATATTGAGAGAGTCATTCACACCTCTTCCAGTCCTACTTTTTCATGCTTCATGTCCCAAGTCACCAAACACAGAGAACCTAAACACTTCAAAGAAGCAATTCAAAAAGAAGAATGGGTAAAGGCCATGAATGAAGAGCTTGATGCTCTTGAGCTCAATGAAACATGGAAAATAACACACTTACCACCTGGTAAAACAGCCATAGGATGTAAATGGCTTTATAAAATAAAATATAGCCCTGATGGAAGCATAGAAAGATATAAGTCAAGGCTTGTAGTCTTGGGGAATAGACAGAAATATGGTGTGGACTATGAGCAAACATTTGCTCCTGTGGCTAAAATGGCTACAGTGAGATCTCTCCTAGCTGTAGCATCCTTAAAAGGATGGCATGTGCATCAAATGGATGTTAAAAATGCTTTTTTGCATGGTGATTTGCAGGAGAATGTATACATGAAGTTGCCCCCAGGATACTCACAAGAAGGAGGCAGAATTCAAGTTAGATGTGAAGGGGAGAAATCACACAATGACAGCACTAGTCAACCTGTGAGGGTGTGCAAAGTTCTCAAATCACTGTATGGGCTTAAGCAAGCACCAAGACAGTGGTTCTCTAAGCTCAGTTCTGCATTGAAAAGCTTTGATTTCTCTCAATCAAGATCTGACTATTCTCTGTTCACTAAGCAAGAAGGGAAGTCTTTCACCACTATCCTTGTGTATGTGGATGACTTAGTGATCACAGGGAATGATATGAAGAGCATTGAAAGAGCAAAAGCCTTCATGTCTTCTAAGTTCAACATGAAAGACATGGGAGAGTTGAGATACTTCTTGGGCATTGAAGTTGATAAGCAACAAGCTGGGATATTCTTATCCCAAAAGAAGTATACACTTGACCTTCTAGCAGATTACAATATGCAGAATTGCAAGCCCCTAAAGCTTCCTATGGATAGTCATTTAAAACTCACTCCTACACACGGTGATCCTCTCACAAATCCCACTGAATATCAGAAACTAGTAGGCAAACTCATCTACCTAACTTTCACACGACCAACTATAGCCTACACAGTTCACATTTTGAGCAAATTTATGCATAAGTCCACTTCTGTACACCTACAAGTTGCAAAAAGAGTATTGAGGTATCTGTGCAAGGACCCTGGTCAAGGTATATTGCTTGCAAATCACTCTAAGGCTCACCTGACTGCCTATTGTGACAGTGATTGGGAAGGATGCCCCTCAACCAGAAGATCAACTTCAGGCTTCTGCATTCTCCTTGGCTCCTCCCCTATATCCTGGAAGTCAAAAAGACAGTATGTAGTGGCTCGAAGCACTGCTGAAGCAGAGTATAGGTCAATGGCACTCACTGTATGTGAGGTTATGTGGCTTAAGCAGCTCATGAAGGATCTAGGACTAAAACACCTAGGATCTACTCCCATTCATTGTGACAATCAAGCTGCCCTTGCCATTGCAGCCAATCCTGTGCACCATGAGAAAACAAAACATGTTGATATTAACTGTCACTTCATTCAAGACAAAACCTCAGAAGGCATCATCACTCCTGCATACATACCTTCCTCTCAGCAAGTGGCTGATATCTTTACCAAGCAGCTCCCTACTAAGCAACATCCACTAGTGGAAAAAAACGCAAGGGCTGCAGTGCAAGGGCTGCGGTTAATGCAAAAACCGCAACCCTTAAATTAAGGGCTGCGGTTTTTAGGTTAACCGCAGCCCTAATTGATAAAAGGGTTGCGGTTAATTCAAAAACCGCAGCCCTTAAATTAAGGGCTGCGGTTTTTTTGGGCTAACCGCAGCCCTTCAACAACCCAAAAATGAAATAAAACCCCACCCATTCCCATTTTCCCACGCGTTACTCCCTTGAGCACCGCTGAACCCTATTTCTCTCTCCTCCTAATTCCCCTTAACCCATCCCCCCTCTTCTCACAGCATCATCTCTCTCCTCTCACACTTCTTCGCCGGCGAGGGTTCACAGCGTTTGGTGGTTCGCCGGCGAGGGTTCACGACGTTTGGTGGTTCGCTGGCGAGGGGTCTTCTTCATTCTCTCTCTTCGTGAATCTTCACCAACAACTACACAAAACCAAACCAGCGGTGGTGGAGGTGTAGTGGTCGTGCCGTCGTTGTTAAAGATCTGCAAGAGTGGTGCGCGGTTCTAATTGTGTTTAATTACGAAACTCTTACTTTTTATTGTGTTTAATTAATTGAGTTATTGAAACTTTGGAAATTCCGCATCTTCATAATAATGTTGGTTGAATTTCTGTTATCAAAAATTGGTTTATGTTCTTGATTTTTGGTTCTATTGTTTTTCTGATGAAGGATTACCATCCTTCAAGGGTACTTACACTTGTATATCAACCGTTTGCTGTTGGGACAACAGCTATACTTGCGTATAATGAATCGCGCATTGATACTAGATGGAGAAACATTGGTGGATTCATTCTTTACTTCATTAGTACTCTGGGTTGTTTATTGGTATGTCATCTTTTTTATGCCAATTTTATAAGTTCAGATTTTGAATTTGGAGTTTGCAGGGAGAAATTTTACTGAAAATTTTCGCTTTTATTTGATTCTAACAGTTAGATTTAGGAACATCTGGAGCATCAGGAGTTGGACCTTATGTAGGTTTATGCATCCTGGTTGCGGCTTTTTGTGTGGCTGATGGACATGTTCAGGGTGGAATGTGTGGAGATTTAGCTTTTATGTTGCCTGAGTTTATTCAAGTATGTCTGGGCTTATGGTTCAGTGTATTATGGTCTTCTTCATGACCAGGTAAAATGCTGGGCGTGAAAGTTATGCTTCATGGTCTGCTTAAGATCATTTGCAATTTTCTCGAATTATTGCTGATGATTAGCTTTAATGATGTATTTTCGATGAATCTTATAGGAGGTAGCAATCAAAAGAATGACCGCAACAAAAAATAAGGAATTCACAGCAGAGATGAAAGTCTTGTGCAAGGTTCACCATACAAATTTGGTAAGTTTTCTAAGTGATTAAAGCTGATTATTCCCTTTGCTTGGAAAAAAAATCCTACTAAGAACCGGTTTAAAAATCATTTTATGACCCACTCATTTCCTCCCCCCCTCCTCTTAAGGTGGAGATGCTTGGTTTTGCCGCCACTGATGATGAGCTGTTTGTTATTTATGAATATGCATTAAAAGGTTCACTAAAGAATCATTTGCATGATTCTCATAATAAAGGTGTGTTACTTGTATTTTCTTTCTTTGTATTATCTCTACATCTGCTGAAAGTTGTAAAGTTTTAGCATCTTCTAGTGGCTTTATATGGCTGATCCACCTAGCTAGCCAAGATAACTAGAAATGTTGACTAAAAGCACCTAATGGTTGTTGTGCAGGGCATACATCTCTCTCATGGATCATGAGGGTTCGCAACGGCTCTAGATGCTTGCTAGAGGTTTGGAGTATATTCATGAACACACAAAAAATCATTATGTTCATCGAGATATTAAATCAAGCAATATCTTGCTTGATGGAGCTTTTAGGGCAAAGGTTATTCTTTGTGCTTATAGTACTTCTTACTTCTCTTGTAGGTCATGAGGGTGGAATGTCGTATTTAATTTGTTTTTTTAAATTCGTATTTCGGACTTTGGGCCGTCAAAACTTTTCATGACAGCAGTGATGGAGAAGCTTCAGCAACAAGAGTGGTTGGAACTTATGGTTATTTGGCTCCTGAGTGAGCACACCAACCTGTCTATAGGTTTGCTTACTGTTTATTTGTATATAGTTTGCTTTACTAATCTTTGTGCTGTATAGGTACTTGAGCAACGGCCTTGCCACAAGCAAAAGTGATGTTTTTGCTTTTGGCGTGGTTCTTTTTGAATTGATAACTGGGAAGGAGGCTGTAATTAGAACTGAAGGCATGCCAAAAGGTCCAGAAAGACGTTCACTTGTTTCCACTGTGAGTATTCGCTGTCTGTTAGGAAAAAGAGACGAAAAACATTTTCACTTTAACCCTGTAATATCATATGAACTCATTAGCTCTTAATTGCATAAATACGCAGATGTTGGCAGCATTGAGGCATGTGCCTGATTCCATGAGCACGTCAAACTTCAGGGACTACATTGATCCAAATCTGATGGATTTGTATCCACATGATTGTGTATACAAGGTGAGATGCTTGTGGTCATAATCTTCGCTGAAGGTTATATCAAGTATATATCAACCCATCTTGTAGGAAATATTATAAAATGCAGTCCCCAATAGTATTATGTATGAATAGAACTCTAAAAAATCATCCCAACCGAACAACCTAAACCCAAATAAAGCGGATTGTCTGGAACAATTTGAAATACAGTTTTATCTGGTAGGAAATATTATAAATGCACTCTCCAATAGTATTATGTATTAATATAACTCTCAAAAATCATCCCAACTGAACAACATAAACCCAAATAAAGCGGATTGTGTAGAACGATTTGAAATACAGTTCTTCCATTTCAGCTCAGGATTAATATTTGTCCAAAAAATAGAAATCCAAGCTCAAAGTTGACGTCTACTTTTACCCCAGTTTCCTCACTACTTTTCCGCCCTCGTTGGGACCCACATCCAACCAGGCACCGACCCACTCTGTTCTCTGTACCCTTCCCCTCCTCAACCCTCCCTTGTTGGGACCCACATCCAACCAGTGCACCAACCCACTTTGTTCTCTCGTACCCTGCCTCTCCTCAACCCCGAGGTAGGACGGAGGGTGTAATAGAAAATGATGTGGTAATACTCTTTGGATGATTTACATATACAATGGGATAACAAAGCCGTAGTCTCCTCAAACCCATTTCGAATCTTTGGTATAATAGCAAAATCAGTTTGTTGAGTTAAGTTAAATTATAAAATCCGATCACTTTCTATATAGTTAAGTTAAATTATAAAATCAGTTTGTTGAGTTGTTCTAAGTAACTAAATTGTTTTTGAACTTGGTCTTGTTTTGAAAACCCTTGGTGTGCCTACCGCTTGGTGTGCTTCATATATCCGAATGAGCACTTGTCGCTTTATTGGTTGATGGAACCAAGCCGACATAAATTTGAGGTTATGTATGAGAAATAATTCGTAACTTATCAAATATATACAATTCAAAAGTTCCACAACCTATGCACTAATGGTTAATCATTGATTTTTGATCGAAATTGATCGATTCTCCGAACATGAGATGAGATGTGATTGATTTATAAGTTTGTGTGGAAATGGTTAATCAATGTAGTAATTGGTTCATATGATATTACAGCCCCGCACTCCCCACGGCCCGCCCTCGCAGCCTCTCCCCCCGCCGCACTCCCCCCTACCGCACTCCCCCCCTTCACCGCTGCCCCCCGCCGCACTCCCCGACTAGCCCCCTGCACCCTCCCCCGCTGCACTCTCCCCGCCGCACCCCCCTCACCGATGTCCCCCTGCTGCACTCCCCCCGACCCCGCCCTGCACCCTCCCCCTTGCGCACCCCCCCCTCACCGCTTCCCCCCTGCTGCACTCCCCCGACGCCGCCCCTCGCATCCTTCCCCCGCCGCACTCCCCCTGCTGCACTCCCCCCCCACTCTGCCCCCCTGCCGCACTCCCCCCCCCTGCTCATTTAGGTGATAATGCTTTGCTGCCTGCACGGTACATTTCCAAAAAATCCTAGAGTCATGGTATGCATATGGACTTTATGGTAGTTGCCATCTTTATGTTGTCAAACCTAGCTGGAGATGTTTTTTCTGACTTTCACTTCTCCAATTCTCCTTTATTACCTTGGTGGAGGATGTTAAACTGCTTATAGAGTTAAGCTCGAGGGTTAGGGCTTGACATGTATAATCGTGTGTTGGCCTAATATTGTACTATTATGTGCTCCTCTGAGATGATTGGACATTTCTTTATTTGAGCTAGTTGCTTTGGTCTATCTTACATTTCTTATATGTGAGTTCTAGAGTTCCACTGTTTTTTTTTTGGCGTATTAAAGATAGAATTAGTTTGATTTCTAATCATAGAAGAGCAACATTCTTTCAGTTTCTTTGAAATTTGACATAGTTACATACTGATCTGGATGTCTCATGCTGAAGTGATACTGATATGGAATACAGAGAGCACTCCATGATACGGTGGTAGCTCCAACTTGCCGGTTGATGCGGAGATTTTGGTTTTATTTGTCATCTAGAGAAGTTCTTTGTGTAATTCAGTTATTATTTTCTCTATATTTGTGTAAATAACATAATTTGTAATGAAAAATGATACTTATATATATATATAACTGTTTGGGAACATTTAGGAGAAAAAATGCAAAAAAAAAAAAAAGTTTTTTTTTTATTGGTCACAAGGGCTGCGGTTTTGGCCCTTAACCGCAGCCCTTAACCCACCAAGGGCTGCGGTTTTTGCCCTGACCGCAGCCCTTAACGCGCTAAGGGCTGCGGTTTTTAACCGCAGCCCTTCTTAAATGCCAAGGGCTGCTAGTCCAATGGCTGCGGTCAAAAAACGCAGTCCTTGGGCCCTTTTTGACCGCAGCCCTTGGGCTTTTTTCCTCTAGTGATCAAAGGCTTCTCTGTAAGCTTGGAGTTCAGTTCTCACCTCACTCTCAGCTTGAGGAGGAGTATTGAGCCCAGGCCCACTGATCTTATAATACTTTATTATCTTATAATACTTGCAAGTCCTGAGTGACACTTGTTTTCTGCTTTTTTCCTAGGATCAGTAAATCATCCTTGGGATTGATGAGTTGTAGTTTCCTAGGATCTCTAGGGTTAATGCTTTATATAAAAGGGTGTAATCCTTGCCTTTGAGGGCAAGACACAAGGAATGAAAGAAAGCTGCACAGGATTAACCTGCTATTGTGAGAATGAAATTCATGACTAAGAAAGTCATCAAACTTGCTATGAATCAATATTTAGTGGAGGCCAACAATGGGTGAATGTGTTCATGACCGTGTTCGTACTCTCACCCGAACTCAATTTTTGGTTCATGACCATTAATGAAGTTATGATAGGGAAATCTACACTGACAGAGATTTATGAGTTTTCCTCTGAAAACTTATTGACGACTTCAAAAACGTTTTTAATAAATTTTTTACAGAGTAGTCAAATACATGCTGACACCACGTAGGCGAATAAAAACATGCCTATACTTACTAATGCCGAGTGTTACTTTTGGTATTAAAAACTCTTCTTCATATAAATGCAACATCGCCATGTTAGACTGACTTTATAAAACCTAATTGTTTAGTAAACTGAAAAAACAAAGTCGATAAAACGTTGGTGGAGATGATTCGCGTACTTGTGAGTTTTGGACCTTTTGGGTGATGCAATAAATGATTGAAGATCGCTGTCTAGCAATTAGTAATGTAGAGCTATTTAGATCACCATTACAAAAACATCGTACTCTCTTATATTTTATGCAAGAGTATAAAATATAATCCTGTACCAGATTGTGCAATAGTCATGATTCGCCTTTGGGTGGAATGAGTTGTTTAAGGGAAATAACAAGTGTTCCCAGATGCTGGATTAAAGAAAGACATATCTGACAACATAATTCAAAAAAAATTAATGAACACATTGTTTAAGCGAGAAATATCCAGCAAAAAAGTGCTTGAGGGCAACAATTACTTAATAGTTTGACACAAAATTTTCACTAGCATTAAACATCAGTCATCATGGAGTTGACTAGTGCAAGTTTACCATATGTTATGGATGCCTACCCCAAAGGCAAGTGAAAAACTATCCTCTGTTTGCTATTATTTTATTTTTGAACCTGATCATAGGATGGATTGACCTTTGCTTAATATTAAGACCTTCAAAATTCAGATTGATGGATTTCTCATGGGGTCATGTTGTCTACTAATAGCAGTATTAGAGCAATTTCAATGGTTAGCTAAAATGATACTTAGCTAAAGATGTCACATCATTTTCCTTAGCTAATTCTATCTTTAGCCAACTTCTCTTTAGTAGTTTAGCTAAACCATTTGTTGCTTGGGTAGGTCCCACAATTACATTTTCCTTATATATATATATATATATATATATATATATATATATATATATATATATATATATATATATATATATATATATATATATATATATATCACTTATTTGTTGTGTGCGATCAAATGTTTTAGCTAAGCCATTTTGCTCTATAGAGCAAATCCGAGTAGCAAAGCAAACTCCATCTTATACTGCTCCAATGGTTTAGCAACTAGCTAAACATTTTTGTAAAATTGTTAGCAAATCATTTTTTTGCACCATTGGAGTTGCTCTTAACGTTGAATGCATGAATTTGAGAATTTATATGATCATCAATAGTTTTAAGGGGCATTTGGTTTGGGGATTTCAAGAAAGGGTAAGGGAATCAGTCATTTAATCATTCTCTTTACCCTTTGCTTACCCCCAACCTCCCTTACATTGATTCTCTACTCCCCCAAAGGTTTTACTTACCCTTTCTCTCCTCTACTTCATATACACCTTGGCCACCATGGCACCATCCCTCCACTCGAGCCACCACCCCACTACCCGAGCCACCATCGTCACCATCCACCCGAGTACCACCGACACCCTTGACCCGAGCCACCGCCTTCCACATGAGCCACCGTCCATGTACCCAAAACCACCCTCGGACCCATCTTAACCCCACCCCACCCCCCTGCAACCTCCACCCTTCACTTGTTTCACGCACCCGTGTACTCGAAACTACACTCTGATCCACCGTAACCCTACCCCACGCCACCTCCCGCAACCCCCAACCCTTGAAAGCACCACATTAACCCATGGAAACCCACTCCATCGAAACCACCACCTTTACCCAACCCCATCTTGAAAACAACTACCCCCGACCACCGAAACCACTAACCTCACACTTAAAACCACCAGATCAACTGGAGAGATGAGAAAGAGAAAGAAAGCTCATGTGTGAAATCAGGTCGACAGGAGAAAGGGAGAAAAGAACTCCGGCGGTCGCGTGTTCGAGCGCTACTTCCGGTCAACATCAGTCCGACGTAAGTGAGAAAAAGAGATGGGAGGGGGAAAAGATGGGAGGGAGGAGAAGAGTTCAACTTTGTAACCATTTCCTTTGTCCGACCAAACATCTTGGTAAATTGAGGGGTTATTTAGGGTTCCTTTCCCTTTCACGTCTTCCAATCAAATGCCCCTTTAATTTCTTTTTTTTTTTTGATAATTTGAATTGGTGTACTTGCTTTACTCATGACTACTCTTAGCGAAAAACATTGTGCACTCCTCTATTAATAACTTAGAATTTGAATGCTTCTAAGACGCCTTCAATATTACGCAATTTCAAAAAATTCTCTCATCTCACATTCCATACAATCGGATTCTTTTTTCGAAACAAAAAAAGATCAGTCCCATTGTGGCTGATCATCCTCTCGGACCAGATCATCGCCTTGGTAAGCCATTGCCTCACCAACTAGCTAATCAGACGCGAGCCCCTTTTCGGGCGGATTTCCAAAAAGGAATCTATTGATTCTCTCCAAATTGGTTGGACCGTAGGTGCGATGATTTACTTCACGGGCGAGGTCTCTGGTTTAAGTCCAGGGAAGGGGTTTTTGCTTTTTTTGGCGCGCCGCACCGGTGAATCGGAACACCCTCATTTAATTTCCTTTCGGAAATTGAACGGGCGAGGGAAGGGGATAAAATCCCCTTTGTGACCCCCCTTGACCTCTTAAGGGGGAACCTAAGGAACAAGTTTATTGACTGCCACTTGCCCTCTTTCTCTCCCTTTTTGGAGTACGAAGCACGTCGTGTTGACTTTATTTGGTAATACTAGTTGAAATAAAGTGAAACTGATAAGTTAATTGAAACTCATAAGATAAAGCTGAAACTAATAAGGTGATGGAACTGATAAGGTAGCTGATTAGCTTAACTGTTTGGCAAAACTAGTTGCTTAAGTTGATAAATTATTTTGACAAAATTAATCGAATTCAAAATTTTATAAAGATTTTCCAAAATTCCAGTCACCTGATTTTGAAAAGGTAAAAATTTAACTTATCATTTAAATCATTTTATCCACCTGAAATTCTATTTTAGGTACTCCCCAAATACTACTAATTATTTTATCACGTAAAATATGTTAGCACCTAATCATTTAAGGTAACAAAATATTTTCCCAAATCGAGCAATTATATGACACCCTTTAGCTTTCATGTTGCTAATAGGGATGGTCATGGATTCATGGGGTTAGGACCCGCCCCATTCCCTAATGGACCCACCCCATTTTTAAAGGTTTGGGTCTAATTTTTTAAGACTCAAGTCAATGGGCATGGGTCGGATCTGGGTCCATGTGTCAAAAACAGGACTGCGAGACTGCGACTTGCGGGCTAGGTAATCGAACCCGCACTCCGCCCCCACATTCGACCCATAGACCCATTTTATTTTAAACTTTTTTTAAATTTTAAGTTTGTAGTCTTGTGTTAGTTTTAGAAGTAATATAACAAAAAAAAAGCCCAATTTAGTGGGAGATGAAGCTGTTTTAAAATATTTGACATTGTTGTTAGGCATATAGTATTTGAAGAAGCATCGAGTATCAACTTATGATTTACATTAGGAAAAATTGATAGGAATAATCCCACCTTTGACCGGTCTTCTCATAATAGTCCCACCTTTTAATAATCCAAAAATAATCCCACCTTTAAAGTATGTGTATGTCTGCCCAAAATGGGTCATTTCAACCGTTTACTTGATTGATCGGTAAAAATTTACATGTTGACTCTTGTTTTTACGTTTTTTTTGTGTGTCCCCAATATAAAACCCTAGTTCCCTCTCTTACATTCACATCTTCACGCCTTCCCTTTCTCTCTCCAGCCCACCGGCGCTATCTCCGGCACTCTCCGGCGTTCTTTTTGTGGGTATTTTCTCGTTGTCATTGATGATGATGATGATGATTGATGAGTGGTTTAGAAATTGAAAATCATGAGGGAGGGAAAAGAAGTAACGTGGCAGTAAAATTGTGAATTTTTTTTTTACAGTAGAGCCTCGGGTTTCGATATATTCTAAACAATCGTACTTTATTTTATTTGTAGCTTGAGTACATATTGAATAATGTAATGTTTTACGTAATTGCAATTTGCATGGTAGGTTGTTGAATATGGCTCGGAAAGGTCTTATGGATCAAAACTTGAGTATGTTGGATGTGAATAAACTACATCCTCTTTCACCTGAAGTCATTTCTCGTCAAGCCACCATTAATATTGGTAAATTCTTCATGCGTTTGTTTGCTCACAATTCACAAATGAAATCTACTATGATAAACCAAAATTCTCTTCATATTATGTGTAGGAACTATTGGTCATGTGGCTCACGGAAAGTCCACAGTTGTGAAGGCTATATCTGGAGTTCAGGTCATTTTTACCCTTAGTCTCTCATTCTTTTTAATGCTTGGGAAAGTAGAAACTGATTTCTAGTCACCAAGGGCTCGTTCGTTATTGTTTTTTGTTTTGAGTTTTCGATATTTTCGAAAACCAAAAACAAAAATATGGAAAATAGATTAAGTAGTTTCTAGTTTTCTATTGTTAGTTTTCAAGTTTTGACTAGTTTTTAAGTTTATTATACTCCTATATCATATGACTTTTATATTCATAAAACCAAAAACTGAAAATTGAGAATCAAACGGGCCCTAAGGACCTAATGTATTGCTATTTGCTAGTAGTATGATACTTGCCGAAATTAGATGAAGCATATATGAGCCTGTCATTTGGATTCACTATTTAATGTTGTGATGTTCATCTTTTATGCAGACTGTACGATTCAAGAATGAGTTGGAGCGTAATATTACTATCAAGCTTGGTTATGCTAATGCCAAGATATATAGATGTGATGATGAACAATGCCCACGACCTATGTGCTATAAGTATGTTATCTGTTTTACTTTCATAATCCCCTGGTATAATGATATGACTTTTGGTTCTTTTTTTTGCTTTGCCTCTGACTCCCTTTATTGTATCTTCAAAATTCTTAAATTTGCTAGATTTTGGTGCCATAACTTGTAGAGTTGTTGGTTGAAGATGGATGATATATGCTGGAGTTTATTTCATTCGTTGCAATCTTTTATTTGCTGTTGACATGCTGGCCAAGCTGTTTTTGCAGGGCATATGGGAGTGGAAAGGAAGATAACCCTATGTGTGATGTACCTGGATTTGAGAATGCTAGGATGAAGCTTCTTAGACATGTGTCCTTTGTTGATTGCCCGGTAATCTGCTAATGCAACTAATAGCCCCTTCACCAGCCTCTTGCAGGGAGTTTTGGGGCATATTCTCTCAGTTTATATGATATGCCTTTGATTTCTCATTAATTCTCCATGTTTTGAGATTTATAAATCTCTCTAAGACTGCCATTTGAGCTGTTTTTTGGCACCCTTCACTGAGCTGATTTTTTCATTATTGGCATGATGCTTTTTCCTTGGTACTAATTGTAGTAATATCGACTTAATTAGTCAAGTCATTGTATATCCTATAGCTAACGAGTTTTTTTTTTTTTTGAAACCTGATTAAGTTGTATGCTTTAATGTTATTGATTTGATAATATGTGTTGGAGTGATCAAGCTTTATTTTTTCTCCATGTTCATCTAGAAAACTTAGATTAAAAAATAGATAATATATTCTTAAGTCTCTCACCTTCCAATCTTAAAGTTCGGAGTTCAATTCTCATGTCACCCAGCATAGTCTTGCTGGGTTGGGTTTTCGTTCCTTGTTCTTGTAAGCAATGAGGTTTTTCTGGGAGCTGGATTCCACCCCCTGTCCTAGGCTAATTTATTGATTAAATGAAACTACCATTTTTTTTGTTACTGTCCCTGCCAATACCTTTCATCTAGTAAAAGGCGTTTGTTATTAGGGTATACTTTCCAATTATCATTTGTTTTTTTTTTGGTAATTATTACTTTTTGATGATTAAAGATATTAATGGTTGAAGATATGCATTGCGAGCTGCTAGAGATCACCTCAGGACAATAGTAATTCAGTAATTAAACAGAGAAAGGAACAGAAATTAGCAGTAACCAGATAGTTTAGTTGTATTGATTGTGGATTACCAATTACAACTATCTCACCATTCGAGGTGTGAGAGATCTCCCTCTTGTGTTTACCTCACTATCTTTTGCATAACCCTCTCTCTCTACCCTTTATTCTATTTATAGACTAGTGGTGAGTACACCTGACCCCATGCACCTGATCTCACCATAACATTCCTTACAGATATTCCCTGACACCATAACTAACTCAGTAACTAATTTACGCTTCCCTGCCTTGCCTTCCTCCGTGAGTAAGTGTATCTGATGGGAGGTGATCCTGATTCCTTGCACGAGCATGAAAAGAGAAGTGTTTCATTTAAGTGTTACTTAACCTCTACATCCTTTCA
Source organism: Beta corolliflora (assembly GCA_947648045.1). Taxonomy (NCBI): domain Eukaryota; kingdom Viridiplantae; phylum Streptophyta; class Magnoliopsida; order Caryophyllales; family Amaranthaceae; genus Beta; species Beta corolliflora. Next base: position 51,739 of record CANSZD010001919.1, read on the forward strand.
TATACACTTTCTTGACTTTGATTTGGCACATTAGTCCCCTTTTTATAATTAATTGGCATCTATATTGTTAATTGTTAAGGATTGGATAGCCTGTTACATGTCTATCTCTGCTCTTAGACCTTGAGCATCTCTATCTTTACAGAAATCTCAGTTTTGGTTTATTTATGTATTTGAAATATTTTGTGGCAGGGTCATGATATTCTTATGGCTACTATGCTTAATGGAGCTGCTATTATGGATGGAGCTTTACTTCTTATTGCTGCTAATGAGAGCTGTCCTCAACCCCAGACTTCTGAGCATCTTGCTGCAATTGATATCATGCAACTTAAGCATATCATCATCCTCCAAAATAAAGTTGATCTCATCCAAGAAAATGCTGCTGTAAACCAGCATGAAGCTATTGAGAAATATATTCAGGTAACTTGTTTTGAATGGTGAGCCAGTTGAGTTGGCAATTGTCTAAATTCATTTAGTGAAGGCTGAAGCTTGTTTCTGATGGCATCCGTTGTTTTTTTCAGGGCACTGCTGCTGATGCATCCCCTGTAATTCCAATCTCTGCTCAATTGAAGTACAACATTGATGTTGTGTGTGAATACATTGTGAACAAGATTCCTATCCCTGAGAGAAATTTTGTCTCACCGCCAACTATGATCGTGATCAGGTCATTTGATGTTAACAAACCTGGGTATGAGGTTGATGACGTACGTGGTGGTGTTGCTGGTGGAAGTATTTTAAAGGTTCCCTTCTTTCTATTATTAGTATCAACTGTTGGCTGTTTTTTCATTTCGGCATCACTTCTGGATTATAGATGAAGTTGGTGCATTATTAGAACATTTAAAGTTTGAAATATTTTGTGAGCTAGTATGCATAGCAGCATAGGTGTTCGGGGAGGGTTGTGGAAAGCTCATATTTCAGTTATATTGTGTCAACTGGTTTAAATCCAGTTGTCTTTTCTAGTATTATATTGTGCATTCCACTCTACTTTGCATTGACAATCCATTGACATTATGGCCATAGTACTAATATTATTGATGAGAAGTCAGTATTCTGAAAATATTGAAACAATTTTCGTCTTCTGCCGGATTTTATGACGCTATTTTGTTTCATATATATATGAGGTTTATTAGAAGTTTTTTTTTATGATGGGAAGCTTTTAGTTCAAACCTCTTTGAGATTTTTTTAGTACTTTAATTTGCACTGTTAGTGTCTATATCCATGCCCCATGTCTTCTCATTATTGCTTCAAATTACAACCTGATGCTAAGCCACTTTATTTATTTCCAAATGTTTGTGTTCTTTAGTTGATTTCTTTATGGTCTTCTTGAGGAAAATAGGTTGCATATATATCTATATGGAGGCCTTAAGGAATTAGTAATGGACACCATATATGATATATGTATACATTGAGAACTCTTCTCATTATATGTGGTTTTGAATGCAGGGTGTCTTGAGGGTAAACCAAAATATTGAGATTCGACCTGGAATTATTGTGAAGGATGATAGTGGCAATATTGCATGCACACCCATCTACTCCAGAATTGTTTCTTTGTATGCTGAACAGAATGAGTTACAATTTGCTGTGCCAGGAGGTCTCATTGGGGTTGGAACAACCATGGATCCCACTTTAACCCGATCCGATAGATTGGTAGGTCAGGTACTCGGAGAGGTTGGATCTCTTCCAGATGTTTACATTGAGCTAGAGGTAATTTTCTTGCCCCCATAGAGTATGTGAGTATGTGAGTCTAGGGTGCATCTCCGAATGTGGATGTGATACTTATCGATTCTGTCATATTCTTAAATTGAATTTGTGTCCATGTTGCTATGTGGAGATTTCAAGGTTAATCGGATATGATTTAAAATGTATAGTGAATTTGATAAACTAACATAAGTAGATATGGTTCACTCCATGAAAAGGGAAAAGAAACAAAAGGGAATTGAGGGGAAAGCAAAAAAAGGGGAAAATCTGATCCTTTAGAGCCTTTGGTTCATCAAATAAAGGAGAGATAACATTATATCAACATATTATCCATCTCTCTGTCTCTCATGATTAGTCCACCACATTCATCCTTACTCTTATGATCTACCCTCCATCCGTTTACCCCGACCCCACCCTTACTCATATATTAATTTTCCATTATCATGATAATATATTTGAGTTTTTAAAGGTCAAATTCAATATCGAAAACTTCAGATCCGAGTTTTCTATGGTCTAATTTGACTATCTATCCATAATTAATGATATAAGAAGGATGTTTCCATTTAATTCTTTATATTATTTTAGCAAATTTAGGGTTGTGGGTTTCGGGGTGGGTGTTATGAAATTTTTTCGAAAATCGGTTGTCTTCCATGTATAAAATTTGGTAAAATATGGGATTAGTAGTATCAAATTTTCTTCCTCTCAAAAAAAAAAAAAAAAAAAAAAAGTATCAAATATTCTAATTTATTTATTTTTAAAATTTTCAGTATGTTATAATTGATATTTATTATGGTTTTTGAGCTCCCTCCCTATGCAACAGGTGAATTTCTTTTTGCTTCTACGGTTGATTGGTGTTAGAGCAAAGGCGACTGATGAGAAACAGGAAAAGGTGACAAAACTGACAAAGGGAGAGATTCTTATGTTGAACATTGGTTCCATGTCGACTGGTGCCCGTGTAATTGCAGTCAAACATGATGTGCGTTTGGCAAAATTGCAACTTACATGTCCAGTTTGCACAAGCAAAGGAGAGAAAATTGCCCTGAGTCGACGAGTTGAGAAGCATTGGCGACTTATTGGCTGGGGAGAAATTCAAGCTGGTAAAACGCTTGATATCCCACCCTGCTCTTCAAGTTAAGAAGTGACAAAGAGAAAAAGAGGGTGGGATCGAGAGACTGGATAGGATTAAAAATTAAGCCTTTTATAGACTGCAGTTTTTCTTCGAAAATATGTTACGTTACTGGTCATATGGTAGTCTCTGAAACAAAATCATTTCCTTTCCATTGGTCCCAGTGAGCGACTTGGCGCTTTACTTTTTACTCATTGTGAGTTTGTGACTATGTTTCCATATTATGTTTGTTTCGAGGAAGTAATTATTCGACATTTAATATAAATCCTTTGTCTATATGATACACTGAGTTGGAACTTTGTGAAATTCATGTAGTTATAGTATAACTAGTATTTGGGCCCGGCGTTGCTTTGGTATTATTGTTTTTCCGAACTTGATATGCATTTTTTCCATTCGCATTTGAAAATATATTAAAGAAAAGCTCAACATTTAAAAGGTACAAATATAATACTATGAACATTTAAAGCATGATTAAAAGTTGGTTGAGATGGTAATTGTGCTATGTATAATAGCAAGAGGTCATGTGTTCAAATCTTGTTGCAAGCCAATTTTACTTTTGTTAATTGACATGATATATGTACACATTTGACAATTCTAGTAGAGTAATAGAGGTGCCACGTGGTGTGTATACATTGTCACGCACGCCTTTTAATATATTAGTATAGATGTTGATTTCAGAAGCAAGCTGCATTTTTATTTTATAATAAATCAGTTGGAAGGCTGGAAAGTTTTGGCCTGTTTTATGTGATAAAACATTAGAAAATCATCTAGAAGAGGAAGAGCATGAACTGGTTCATGATGTGTAAAAGATCCAAGATTACCTAGCAGATGATCAAACTTGTTTTTATCTTTTGAACTTTGTGACTAGGGATGGCAATTCAGTCCCGATCCCCTTCGAGTCCGACTTGACCCGATCAGAATCCGAAAATGTGAAAATCCAATCCGAGTCTTATAGGAGGTGGAGCATAAATATAATCCGATAAATCCGACCCGGATCTTACTAATAATGCCACCTTATCAATTTATAGACTAAATCTACATTAGACTATGACAATTATGTTAATATTATTATATTACAAATAATAAATAGTATAGTTATATTATAAAACATTGAATTTGTGATCTAAAGCGAAAAATTAGTCTGAATTCGACTCAATCTGTCCCAACCCGAGGCAAAATTATCAGATATAAATCAAATAAATAAAATTCAAGTCCGAGTTTGATCAAATCCGAATAAGATCATAATAAAGGTGGGTTGGATATGGAATTTGTAAAATCCGTTCTGTTGCCATTCCTATTCGTGCTAGCGACTTCTCAGGGTCCAATAGAGTCAAAGTCACAAGTGATAATAATTATTTCATAGGTGGGTAAAATCATCCAATTTCAAAATTTTGGCAAACTCAGAGATGGATCTATCATCATCTTCTTAGATTGAGGGTTATAATGTTTACAGTTTAGGGTTTATAGTAGAGGTGATCAACATGGTCCCAGTCCGGTCCGAAAATGGGAGGGTTTTGGACACAATTTTATTTCCAACCCGTGGTTCGTGCCCTGTCTGATTTTTGGACAAAAAACCGGGCCACATGGAACTTAAATATGGAAAATTATGCTTAATTTCAGCCTGGCCCGAAATGACCCGAAAAGCCCGCTTGACCCAACCTGAATTAATGGGTTTTTGCGCGGGAATTTAGGCCCCCGGCTCGACCCATGATCACCTCTTGTTTATAGGATTATAGGGTTTAGAGTTTGGGATTATAATGTTTTATGCTATAAGGTTTAGGGTTATAGAGTTTAAGGTTTAGGATTGTATGGTTTCATGTTATAATATTTAGGGTTATAGGGTTTAGCTAGTGTTTAGCATTATATAGTTTAGGATTTAGGGTTAATGTTTATTGTTATAGGGTTTATAGTTATATGGTTTAGGGTCTAGGATTATAGAGTTATAGGGTTTAGAGTTAGGGTTAGAGTTATAGGGTTTAGGATATCGGGTTATATGGTTTTGTGTTTAGGATTATAGGGTTCTAGGGTTCTAGGGTTATAGAAGTCAGGGTTTAGGATTTAGGATTATTGGGTTATAGGATTTAGAATTGTTGGGTTTAAGGTTATATAGTTTAGGATTTAGGATTATAAGAGTTATAGGTTAAGGTTTAAGGTTTAGGCCCTGTTCTTTTGACCTTATTTTGGCTGAACTGAACTGAACTTATTTTATTTTTCTTTGAACCGAACTTATTTTTCTTTGAACTTGGACTTATTTTTACTTATTTTTGCTGAACTGAACTTATTTTTACTTATTTTTGCTGAACTGAACATATTTTTGCTGAACTGAACTTATTTTTGCTAAATAATAATAATAAATAATAAATAATAAATAATAAATAATAAATAATAAATAATAAATAATAAATAATAAATAATAAATAATAAATAATAAATAATAAATAATAAATAATAAATAATAAATAATAAATAATAAATAATAAATAATAATAATAATAATAATAATAATAATAATAAATAATAATAAATAATAATAATAATAATAATAATAAATAATAATAATAATAATAAATAATAAATAATAATAATAATAATAATTAATAATAATAATAATAATAATAATAATAATAATAAATAAATAATAAATAATAATAATAATAATAATAATTAATAATAATAATAATAAATAATAAATAATAATAATAATAATAATAATAATAATAATAATAATAAATAATAAATAATAATAATAATGATAATAATAATAATAAATAATAAATAATAATAATAAATTATAATAATAATAATAATAATAATAATAATAAATAATAATAACAAATAAATAATAATAATAATTAATAATAAATAATAATAAATAATAATAATAAATAATAATAACAAATAATAATAACAAATAATAATAAATAATAATAATAATAATAATAATAATAATAATAATAAATCAATAATAATAAATAATAAATAATAATATAATAATAAATAATAATAATAATAAATAATACATAAAAAATAATAAATAATAATAATAATAATAATAATAATAATAATAATAAATAATAACTAATAACTAATAATCATAATAAATAATAATAAATAATAATAAATAATAATAATAATAATAATAAATAATAATAACAAATAATAATAACAAATAATAATAAATAATAATAATAATAATAATAATAATAAATCAATAATAATAAATAATAAATAATAATATAATAATAAATAATAATAATAATAAATAATACATAAAAAATAATAAATAATAATAATAATAATAATAATAATAATAATAATAATAAATAATAACTAATAACTAATAATCATAATAAATAATAATAAATAATAATAAATAATAATAATAATAATAAATAATAAATAATAATAATAAATAATAATAATAGTAATAAATAATAAACAATAATAATAAAATAAAAAATTAAAAAATTAAAAAAATTTAAAAATAAAAAAAAATTACAAATTCATCGTTTTTATAATTATAATATTAATAGTAATATTGAAAACAAAAATAATAATTACAACATTAATAGTAATACTGAACTTATTTTTTGCTGAACTGAACTTATTTTTACTGAACTGAACTTATTTTTACTTATTTTTGCTGAACTGAACTTATTTTTGCTGAACTGAATTTATTTTTACTTATTTTTGCTGAAAATAAGTCCAAAAGAATAGGGCCTTAACAGTTAGAAAAGTTTAGGGTTATAGATTTTATGGTTTATGATTATTGGGTTGTACGGTTATAGAACTAAGGGTTATGAAGTTTAGGATTACAATGTTATAGGGTTACAGTTTACGGTTATAGGTTTATAGGATTTAAGATTATACAGTTATAGGTTTTAGGGTTTGTGGTTATAGAGTTTAAGGTTTAGGGTTTAGGGTTATAAGGTTTAGCATTTGGGGTTATAGAGTTATAGGGTTTAGCGTTTGGGGTTATAGAGTTATAGGGTTTAAGGTTATAAGGTTTAGCGTTTAGGTTTATAGGGTTTAGGGTTATAATGTTTAGGGTTATTGGGTTATAAGGTTTAGGATTTAGGATTTAGGGTATAGGGTTATAGGGTTTAGGATTTAGGATAGTAGGGTAGTAGGGTTTAGGGTTTAGGGTTTTAGGTTTTAGGTATCTAGTGTTTAGGGTTTTGAGTTATACATGGTTTTGAGTAATAAGGTTATAGGGTTTTAGGGTTTATGGTTTCGAGTTATATGATTTCGGGTTATAGGGTTTTCAGTTGTAGGGTTTAAGTTTTAAGATTTAGGGTTTAATTTTAGGTTACACGGTTTAGGATTATAAGGTTATAGGGTTTAGGATTTTAGGGTTTAGGGTTATAGCTTTAAGGGTTATAAGGTTATAGGGTTTATGATTATAGGGTTATAGGGTTTAGAGCTTTGAGTTATAGGGTTTAGGGTTGCAGAGTTTAGGGTTTAGGAATTGGGGTTATCTGGTTTAGGATTATAGGGTTTTGGGTTTAGGGTTATAGTGTCTATGGTCGAGATTTAAGGTTATAGGGTTTACGGTTGAGGGTTTGAGATTATAAGACTTATGGTTTAGGGTTTGGAGTTATAGGGTTTAGGGTTATAGGATTTATGGTTTAGGATTTAGGGTTACGAGTTTAGGGTTTAGGATTTGGGGTTATATGGTTTAGGGTTTAGGGTTTAGGGTTTAGGGTTTAGGATTTTGGTTTATAGAGTGTAGGATTTGGGGTAATAGAGTTTAAGGTTTAGAGTTTAGGGTTTGGGGTTATAAGGTTTAGTGTTTTGGATTATAGGGTTATAGGGTCTGGGGTTAGAACATTTTGCGTTTTTAGGGTTTAGGGTTTGGGGATATAAGGTTTGGGGTTTGGGTTTATAGGGTTTAAGGTTTAGGGTTTAGTATTTTGGTTATAGGGTTTAGGGTTTAGGTTATAGGGTTTTGGGTTTAGGATTTGGGGTTTAGGATTAAGGTTATCGAGTTATAGGGTTTGGGGTTATAGGGTTATAAGGTTTAGGGTTTGGGGTTATAGAGTTTAGGTTTTAACGTTATAGGGTTTAGGGTTTGGGGTTATATGGTCAGGGTTTAGGATTAGGGGTTATAGGGTTTAGGGTTTATGGTTTATGGTTACATGATTTAGGGTTTAGGGTTTAGGATTTGGGGTTATAGGGTTTAGGGTTTGGGGTTATAGGGTTTAGGCAGTGGCAGAGCCACGTTGTAGTGCTACCCCTTGTTTTAAAAAAAAATTGATTTTTTTAAAAAAAATTAATCCTCTGAAAACCTACAGTCCGCCTTTTTCGCTTCTCCTATGTCCTCTTTCCGCGTCTCTCTCTACAGTCCGCCTTTTTCTCTTCCTCCCTGTCCTCTTTCTGCATCTCTCTCTACAGTCTCCTCCATTAAAATTGAGAAGGGCAGCCATGGAGGTACATAGTAGTAAGAATCACTAGAAGACTCATCATACTTATATCCACATGATCGACACTCATAAATTTATTTGTTCAACACTGCAAATTTCACTTCCATTCCTACATTTATCAAATTTTCTGAGTCTGATAAACTGGGTTCCTCTGAATTTGGATTTTCTAAAATGGGTTGGTCTTCTCTTGATATATCAACTGATTTTGGGGTGAAATCCAAACCATTTGAGGTGTTTTGTAGAGGGAAAAATTTGTGGGTTTTAGAGGAAATGGTTGATGATGTGAAGTGAGGTTTGGGTTGTGGAGAAGAAGGCGAGGAAAGGTGGCATGAGAAGGTTGTTGGTCTCGTAATGGCAGAAGCAGGTGATAATGGGTTTTGGAGAAGAAGGTGAGGAAAGGTGGCATGATAATGGGTTTTGGGTCTTTGACTTCTTTTTCATCTAAATTTTAATTTTGAGACTTATATGATTTATGAAATTGGGATTTGTTTGAATTTATAAGTTTGTTATTTGTTAATCTACAGTTGTAAAGTATTTTATGTGAGTTCCTGGTGATTCATAATTTTTGAATTAGATACCATCATAAAAATTGTGATGTTGTGAATTTGTAATATGAGTTGTAAAGTTGCTTTTTAGTATAATTAAAGTAAGAAAACACTACTTGAGTTGATTAGTTAATTCTTGTGCTATGTGTATATAGTAATTCTTTTTTACGAGATATATAGTAATTCACAATCATAAAGAGAAGACAAAAAGAGGGATATCTCAAACTTTTTCCTCCAACTCAACCAAGCCAATATAATTTGGCGACGGTTTATTTTTAGACGCAAGTCTTGATGCGATTGTATATCTATTACCAAAATTTACTGACTCACCATGAATAATAGTAAAACAAAATTTATCAAGTATTTTGTCTTTGGTTGTATTTGAATTTGGAAGCATTTTGAATTTAGTACTTACTGATTTTTTTCGGTATTCAATGCTATTGTAAAATTACGCTACCCCTGATTCAAAATCTTGGATCCGCCTTTGGGTTTAGGGTTATAGAGTTTAGGCCTTACAACCCTATATCCTAATCCCTAAACCCTAAACCCTATAACGCTATAATCCCAAACATAAACTCTAAACCTTATAATGTACATTAAACCCTAAACCCTCAACCCTAATACCTACCTATAACCCTAAACCCTCTATTCTCAAACCCTAAACTCTAAACCCTAAACCTTAAACCCCAAATCGTAAACCCTAAACCCTATAACTCTAAACCTTCAACCCTAAACCCTATAACCCCACACCCTAGACCCTAAATACTATAATCCCAACCGCTAAACCCTATAACCCCAAATACTAAACCCTAAAGCCTATAACCCAAAATCGTAAACCCTAGACCTTAAACCCTATAACCCCAAATCTTAAACCTTAAACCCCAAAAAAACTAAACCTTAAACCCTATAATAATAAACCTCAAACCTTATGACCCCAAACCGTTTGATGTTATAGGGTTTAGGGTTACAAGTAGAGGTGATCAAATAGCAGGCCGGGCCGCTTTATAAAAAAATTTGTCCATTAGTCAGGCCAGGCCAAAATTCGGGCAAAAAATAGTGGGTTTTTCGAGCCAAATAAAATCGGGCCGGTCCGAAATTTAAACTAGAAAGTCATTTTCGGCTTGCCCAAAATCCGTCCCAAAAAAAAATCGAGTCGGGCCAAAAATGGGCCAAAAAATTCTGCCCAAGTCCGAAAATTTCCCAGGTCGGGCTACCTTTGATGACCTCTAATTATAGGGTTTGTGGTTATAGGGTTTAGAGTTATTGGATCTTGGGTTATAGGTTATTGTGTTATTGAAAAGAGAATGATTTTTTTTAGCTTTTTTTTTTTTTGGGTGAAAAGAGTAATACCATAAATTTAACTTAGATGTTCATACACTCCAATAGATAGGTGTCCATACAATAACTAGGGGGAAGGGAAAATCCTAGTTACATTTGCACTATCGCTACTAATGCGGCATTATTCTTTAGTTATCCGATCCGTAAGCTTGTTGTGATTCTGGGAGCAACGCTTAATCTTCACATTCGGGAGGTCCTTCCAAAGTTTTCTGCATTCATTCAACAGTCTCATATATTTGTCAGCCAAACCATCATGATCACATAGGAGGTTAATAATCCGTAAACAGTCCGAAAATAAGATAGCCTCATGGATATTATAATTTTTTGCAATTTGTAAACCAAGGTTAATAGCCCTAAGCTCCGACATGAACGAGTCATTAGCAAAGGATTTATGACTAAAACCCACCCTCCAAATACCCCTATTGTTATGCACCACCCCTCCTAACCCAATACAGGTCCTTATATCATCGAACGAGGTATCGACATGAATGATGAACTCACTCCCCCCAGTCCTCCATGCCAACAGTTTGGGGGTCATGGTTCCAATCTAGCCTAAGACGTTGAATCTCTAGAGCCCTAACTCTAGTTGTGGCCAGACAAGTGGCGCGATAGATAATTGCGTTCGCTGACCCTAGTCCCTTACCCTTCAGACTACACTCAATACGGTCCTTCCATATTTCGTGGCACAAGTAGGGAAAAACATCGGCCCACCTAAGACCCCGGAATTCGACATCGCATTCTAAATTATGCTTTAGCCCGAGTCCCAAACCGGTGAATAATAGGAGGCGAGGGGTTGCACTTATCCCACACCGCAGCGGAGAAGGAACAGTCACGAATAACATGAGAGGAGTCTTCCCTTTGCCTATGGCATCTAGGGCATAGAGAGTCGGGGTGATGTGTCTAGTGTACATAAGGCATTTATGGGGAATTCGGTCCTTCCAAAGCAACCAGAAGAACATTTTGAGTTTGGGTTCCATAGGGTGCTTCCACACCCAATCCAGGTTGACCAACGGTCTATTAATTTGGACCTCATAAGCATGGGCTAGGGAAAAACCCCGGGGGATATAAAACTAGGAACGAGGAGGTCCTCACTCTTGTCGTTAGAAGGCGGGTGAAGACTAAGAATCCTATTAAGAATGTAAGAAGGGATAAACATAGATATTTTCTCAATGTCCCAATCACCATCTTTGGTGATGTTGCTAACTTTCCATCCCATCTCACACTCCTTAAGCGGGCCATGGACAAGAGATCTAGCTAAGGGTTCCAATTCCCAACCAATCATAATCCTACAAGCTAATTTGATGACCACTCCCCATGCTCCATACACTATTTTCCTTAATTAAATCCCACCCCTTGCCAATATTTCTCCAGGTGTTAGACCCATTTGAGAATTTTGTAACGTGATTCTTATGCACGTATTTGGATTTTATGCACTCAAGGGCCATGTTACTTGGAGCTTGAGAAACTTTCCAACCAAGCTTTGCCATATATCTTTGTGTTAATGGTCTTTTGATCTCGAATACCGAGGCCCCCTTGTTCTTTGGAATAAAGGTTTGCTCCTTCCCCACCAAGTGGATGTTCTTTTTGCATGTGTATCCCCCCACAAAAAGTTATTACAAATAGAGTCCAGATCTTTATGGGTGGAAGCAGGGAAGGAAAGTGGCCCGCATGTAGTAAGCCGGGATGGTAGAAAGGGTGGAGTTCACAAGACATAATCGCTTGCTTTGGACAAGAACTTTGTTTTCCTAAGGGCAAGCTTCGCTCCGACCTTATCCACAATAAATTGAACTTGAGCTCGCTAGGCCTTTTGTGAGATAAAGGCGGGCCTAGGTAGATTCCTAAATTAGCATTTTCCTGAACATTGATGGTGTCCTGGAATAAACCTTTACTCTCCTCGGAAGTATTAGTGGAGAATATAAGTTTACTTTTAATCTCATTTATTTTTTGCCCCGAGATATGACAAAAGTTCATGAGCGTATCTCTGACAGAGAAAGTTGTCTCCTCATCAACACCGCCAAAGAGAAGAAGATCATCCGCAAATAGCGGTGAGAGATAGAAACTTTTTTTCCGACCTACCCAAAATGGGGTCCCCTCCTTATTTTCACAAGCCCTATGGATTGATTTTGAGAGAGCTTCCAGGTAGATGTTAAACAAATAAGGAGCTGTCTAAGCCCACGAGAGTGAATGAAATGATCAGTCTTCCGCCAGTTTACAAGAACTGCCGAGGAAGCTTGGGAGACACAGTTCATGATAAGGTTGATAGAATGAGGGTCAAGGTTACACTGATGAAGACAAAACCGAACAAAACTCCATTCTATCCTATCATAGGCTTTTTCAAGATCAATTTTCAAACCAAACCAACCCCAATTCCCTTTTTTCTTATGGAGAGAGTGTAAAACGTCCGAAACCACCACAAGATTGATATCCGCCCCTCTACCCTTTATGAAACTATTTTGGTTAGGGATATCCAAGCTGGGATTAGAGGCTTCATCCTGTTGACCATGATTTTTGTGATTAGCTTGTAAATGGTGTTACAAAGACTAATAGGCCGGTACTGTTTAATAGTTTCCGGGGATTTTTTTTAGCTTTAAAAAGAGTATGGTTGTTTTACCCCTAAATTACTATTATACCCTCCAAACAATGTTAATTACAGTAAAACCCGAAAACCGTAGTAGTGAAACAATGTTAAATTACTGTTGGACCAATTACAATAAATCCAATTGTTGGATCATAAATTGATCAAATGAACTTAAATTACTGTTTCAATCTAGTTTTTTTTTTTTTTTGACGCGGATTAAAAGTAATAATCTTTTCATTAAACAATGTTAACAGTCGGTATATTATATTTTTATCCAAAATTATTCGATTGCAACTACAAAATAAATAAGAAGAAATTCTAAAAAAGGCTGTTTCGGCAACCACTAGCACCGGCCACCCGGCAAAGCACTGAGTCTGGTCCTCAACTCGGTCGTATTGCGCAAACCCTAGTTTCTGTACTTGTTGCACCAGGTAAGAATAAACATTCATTCTTCACTTTTATCATGCTCTCCTTAAACGCTAGTTCCTCTTAAACCCTACATAGATTTTTATTATATGACCTTTTTTAAGTTTCTTTGAATATCAATTCTGAACTTTGAAGACTTGTGCTTTTTTTTTTCTTTGGTGGATTTGTGCTTAGTAGTTGATGTAGAAAAACTGGAAATGCAATGTAAATGAAGTGCCAATTTCAATTTTTTGATGTGTATAATTTTCATGGGCAGGGCTTTATGGCATTGTGATCTTCCTAAGACAAGACAAGGAAGAAATTTGAGGTGGGATTGATTTGTTTGAGTGGAAAGAGTTCTGTTTAGTCTATGAGTAAAGTTTCTAGCCAGTCTTGACAATGGCCCCATCGTTTATCGCCTCTCGTGTAACCCTCCTTGCCCTTCTATCTGCCACCACCTTTTACTGCTTGTATAAATCTCGTCGCCTCAAGCTCGCTTCCCGGAGGGTTGCTTTTGCTTTCCGGAATCCGAAACTTATCTATATCACTGAAACTGGCACTTCTAGAACCCTAGCTTACCGGCTTCACAAGCTGCTTGTTTCAAAGGGTCTCATCTTTGACCTTGTTGATGTCAAAGATTATGAGCCGGAGGATCTTTCGAAAGAAACTCTTGTTGTGATTGTGACTTCTACTTGGGAGGATGGGAAACCGCCACCAATAGCCAAGTTTTTTGTTGATTGGATTGAGGAGAGTGTGAATGATTTTAGGGTAGGAGCACTTTTGCTTAGTAAGTGCAAGTTTGCAGTTTTTGGAGTAGGTAGTGGGGCTTATGAGGAGAAATTCAATGCAGTAGCAAAAGGAATTTCTAAAAATATGAAGGCATTGGGAGCAAACGAAGTGGTCCAGTTGTGGGAGGGAGATGTAGACGGCGGTGGATTGGGGAAAACTATTGAAGCTTGGGGTGAGAAGTTGATTGGGGTTCTGAAAGGCGGTGTTCAGGAAAATGGGTTAGTTGCTTGTAGGACGTTAGAAGATGAGAGTGATTCAGAGTATGTTGATGTGTCCGATGATGAAGAGCCGCTAGAAAATGGGGAGGAATTGGAGGTTATCGATCTGGAAGATTTAGCTGGTAAGGGGCCATCAAGGAAGTCAAGGAATGTAGCGGAGGTTAATGGCGTGAAATCTGATGGGGAAAAAAGAAATGGTCACTCCTGTAATTAGAAAAAATCTAGAGAAGCAGGTGAGTTTTGTTCTCATAAATTCTATTTGATAAAAAAGAAAAAAGCGTTGATATGATGATGGAATTGTTTGACAAGAACGTTACTCTGTTAATATGTTGGATTTGTACTTGGATGAACTTTATATGTTGGATTTGTAGGCCAAGGACATTGGCTTGGGGCTGAATGTAGTTAAATAGGCTGTACAAGGACATTAAAGTTAAACCAGAAGCAATGTGCACCAGTTTCTAGATTTGGCTACTGGACCTGGAGAAGCATAGAACAGTCTCATGTTCTAATTATAGTATCATAGCTGTTTTGGGTGCCTCAAATGTTAAAAGTCCTGTTCGGCCTTTTTTTTTTTTATTCTTAATACTCCTAATATTAATACAAACTTGAAATATGTAGGTAGTGCAAGTATGAACTACATGATATAAGTTCTATATGAAAATCTACAGTTAGGTTTCTTTTGTCAGATTCCTGATTCTTTTGCTATTGGAAAATATATTTGGAAGCATATATGTTCATCTCAGCTTGTTTAAAATTTCAGTTGAAGCTTTGTAATTTTTATTGAGTTGTTGCTCTTTTATTTTTGTCAACTGCCTTCTCTTACTATTTATTCGTTTGTTATTTCTTGGCAGGGCTATAAGATAATTGGTTCACATAGTGGTGTTAAACTTTGCAGATGGACAAAGTCACAACTTAGAGGACGTGGAGGTTGTTATAAGCACTCGTTTTATGGAATCGAGAGTCATAGGTAATCCGTTCATGATTTTGTTTTTACCTTTTGCAATCCGCCAACATCTAGAATTTTGTTACTTTGTTGGGATTCTTGGTTCAGCAAGTCGGCTTCACGGGAGCATCTTTACTTTGCTTAGGTTTGTTTAATGATTCTTGGATACATAATCATAAATGCTGTTCCTTTCTACACATCTTATGAAGTGTGGTGTAGGGAACATATCAGTGGGAATTCCAAATGACAAATGGAATTTTAATATTTTTGACTAATTAAGCTTGGCAACTGGGACCCTTATAGAAAAAAGCTCGACAAATGGGATATTTCAAATAGAGAGAATAGCAGTCAAGAACTCTGGATCTTTCTGTTGCACAGGGTCATTCTGTGTTTTTATGAGTTGTGTGATTTCTTCTGGAAGTTCATGGCTGTTTGTTAGTTGTTATTATTGAATCTTGATTCAAATAATGATTGTTTGTAACTTTGTTGCCTCAAAATAGTTTTTAGTTTGTCTTGGCAGAATCAATGGGATAAAGAAAGAGATCCCTACTTTGCACTGACTTCTCTTGGCGCAAGTCAGCTTTATCATTACCGCTAATGCTAGATTGGCCTTTGAATTGTGTAATTAGGACAGCTTCCATGTTATATGTACTCTTGAATGTAATTTATATCCTTATAGAGGTGAATTGTATGTTATATTGCTCGAATCCATCATCCTTGAGTTTAGTTTATCTATCTTGAACTTAACGGACTACTTTGTTTTTAAAACAGGTGCATGGAGGCGACACCTAGCCTGGCATGCGCTAATAAGTGTGTATTTTGTTGGAGACATCATACTAATCCTGTAGGGAAGAGCTGGCAATGGAAAATGGATGATCCTCTTGAGATTGTGAACACTGCGATAGACCTGCACACTAAAATGATTAAGCAGATGAAAGGAGTTCCAGGTTTGTCACTTTGAGAAGTGTTCTTTTATGGCTATAGATTCTTTTTATAATGAAAGTAAGGTGGGCTTGCATGTGATCTTGGACCTCCTGTTGGAAGTCCGACTCCCATCGTGGGGGATTGAAGATGGGATGAGGCATGAGAGCTACTGTTCCCTTCTCAGACCGGTATGCAAATAGAAGTGTACTACACAGACTGAAGGCTTGTATACTGATTATGTACAAGAAGTAAAATGTGTGACTGGAAGATTTTATAATTTGGTTTCCAAGTATTCCAGCAGAAGCTGTTATGATACAAGTGAATGTCCTAGTTCTATGGCCAACACTTTTGCTCAATGCTATTGCATCCTGCTTTGCTGGGATGCTTTTGAGGGTAGATTATGCATGGGTTTTTTTAAAATATGCATATCAAGTGATAGATAAAGTAGACTGTATGCTCCTTTGGGACAAAATTCACAGATGGCAAGCTACCTTGGCTATGCTGTTTCCTTAATAATACTTGGTTAGCTAGTTTCTCAGTGCATTGTATTTGAAAGTAGAAGTTTTGATTTATGAGTTGTTTGCTGTGCTAAATATAAATGAGATGGAAATGATCATTGAAAATTGATTATTTATTCTTGTCAAAGTAGTTAATTAGTTAGTTATCTCTATGTATGACATCGTTTTACATACGTGGTTTAACTGGTCTCCTTAGTTTTATTTAAGAATGATTCTTATCATAATTTTCTGATTGGCCAGACAAAAATCATCTGTGCTGGAATGTTTAAAATTATTTTAATCTGTTGTTTGTTGCCACTATGCAGAACTGTAGTCATGGTCCCATGTAAAGAATGGTTTTGTATGTTTATTGCGTCAATCAGGACTAAGTGTTCAAGTGTTGCTGTTGCAGGTGTGGTAGAGGAGCGGTTGTCAGAAGGGCTATTGCCCAGGCACTGTGCTTTGTCACTTGTAGGAGAACCTATTATGTATCCCGAAATTAATTCACTTGTAGATGAGTTGCATCGGAGGAGAATTTCTACCTTTCTTGTTACAAATGCACAATTCCCGGATAAAATTAAGCTGCTGAAACCGATCACACAGGTGAATCAATTTTAGTTTGGTGATAGATAGTAGATACTCGTGTACTAAATTAATCTTCAAGAGTTTCCCCTGTTTGGGTTTTCCCTCGAACATAATTCTTCAAGAGTTTCCCCTGTTTGGGTTTTCCCTCAAACATAATTCTTCAAGAGTTTCCTATATGTGGGATCAGATCTTCTTGACCTTTATTCTAAGTTTGAAATTTTGTTTTGACATGTAGTTGTATGTGAGTGTGGATGCTGCAACAAAAGACAGTTTGAAAGCTGTGGATAGACCTCTGTTTGGTGATTTTTGGGAGCGCTTTCTGGTAATTCACTCTTTTCATTGAATACAAAATGCAAGGCTTTTTTGGTGCTTCTTTAATTGACTTGGTACTATATTTATTTATTCTTTCATCTGATAACAACATATGCGATTCTTGTGGACCAATAAGTCAGAACGATTAGTAGAATCTATTCCATATATCATGATTGTGCAAAAAAGGTTCACCATGATAACTTTCTATAAGAAGTACTTGGATCGTGTTTTCTTTTTTTCTTAGGTTACACTAGTTTGTTGGCCCGGCGACTCCCGGATCATTGTCTGTAATATAATATTAAATCAAGTTATAAATTCATTTTATAGTTTGAGATTATATATAGTTTTTTGCAGTTTATGATTGCAATTTTATCGAAAGTATCATTAAAAACCTATTGATTCTTGTATCAAAATTTAACACAAAAATTGGGTAATCGACAATCAAACAAATAATTTCTAAAGTAATTTACTTGATTAGCTTTAAGATGGAATTCTTATTCTTTACTATTACGAAATTCCTTGAACAAATTGTACGTATAATTAGAAGATGCTTTGTTGATTAAGTTTTATGACCGACAAAATTTAGTTGGTTAATTGATGAATAATGTCATGATTAATTTTTTTAACTTTTTTTTTATCTTTCTTAAAAACTCTATGTATGAGTAACATAAGAGAGTTGGCGTATAGTTGTGTTATAGATATTGAGGTCTTGAACTAAAATAAGTTGAGCAATGAAGAGTTAGAATAATCTAAGAGCATGGTTTATTTTTGTGCTTACATTGCTAACATTAGTTGTGGAATTGGAGTGGTGGTAAAAAATCTACCTTATTAAACATGAGGTTGTAGGTTCAAGCATTGATACTTACATTTGCTTGCTTTATTTTTTTTAATGAGAAAAAATGAAGTGTTTATGCGTGTGTATGATGAAGTAGCGCCATGTCAGTTGTTAAGTGAAGGGTGACACGTGGCTTGATACCATTTCTTGGCAACACATTTTAATATATATATAGTAGGTTTTTTTCCCTTAGGTATTTAGAATTAGAGTTGCTTGTGATATATTTTTTTTCCTGTTTGTGAGCTGTTTGAATTTTTATTGAGACAATGTGTTATCATATCTCCTGGTGTATCAGAATGCTTACTCCCTTTATTTACTTCTTAGAATGTAAATTCTTGTTTTGACAATGGCATCTGCTTTATGGTGGTACTGGCAATTTGCAGGACTCCCTGACTGCTCTTAAAGAAAAGTGTCAGCGGACCGTTTATCGCTTGACTTTAGTCAAAGGTTGGAATGCTGACGACGTAGATGGTTACTTTAAGCTTCTTTCACTTGGGAAGCCTGACTTCATCGAAATCAAAGGCGTAACTTATTGTGGATCGTAAGTATCATTCGCTACAACATATATATATATATATATTTTTATGTGTTTTTCTTGTGTTGAATGTTGTACTCAAGATTTTGTAAGGACTCTCTGTTACAGAACTGCAACATCGAAGTTGACAATGGAGAATGTTCCTTGGCATTCTGATGTAAAAGCGTTTTCAGAAGCTGTGGCTCTGAAGAGTGAAGGCGTGTATGAGGTTGCTTGTGAGCATGAGCATTCTTGTTGTGTTCTCTTGGCAAGGGTTGATAAATTCAAGATCAACAACCAATGGTTCACATGGATAGATTATGAAAAGTTTCATGACCTGGTTAGTCATTCTTAACAGCCCCATTATATAGCTAACCAAGCTTTCCTATTTCTTTTTATCTTTTATTTTTGGAAAAAAAGTCTTCCCGGGGAAATATGATTTAACAACTCTAAAATTGGAGTTGCCAAAAAAGTTGGCCCAATTGCTGCAAGTAATCTAGACTTGTACTTTTTCTTGGAATAATGGAAGTTGTGTAAAGTTTCAGAAGAACCACGTGCAACTGAGGATTCTTCCAGGACTTTAGAAAGTCGAAACTTGGGACTATTTGTGGCTAATGGTCAAAACTTCAGATCAGATAGATCCATTTTTCTTATTGTTTCAAAAACTTTCTTAAAGTTTGCTATCCGAAATGCAGGTTGCTTCTGGTGAGCCTTTCAATAGCTCAGATTATATGGCTCCGACACCAGCTTGGGCAGTATATGGAGCAGTAGAAGGTGGATTTGATCCACAACAAGCGAGGTTCAGGAAGGAACGGAATCATAAGTCAAATCGTCAGTCTACAACATGATTTAGATGTTATTGGTATCTGATTGACAAGTGAGTTGTAGAAAATCTGGAAGTTTTGGGTAGCCATCAGTCATCATATGAATTTAGTTTTCGTCAACAGTGATTATCGGAAAACAGATAGGTTATTGTTATGCGATGTTGAAGTTTTGGTACTTTTAAGTGATAATATAGCTATATGACAGCAGAAGATTTTTAGGTATCACCATATCAGGTCATATGAAAGTTCTGACTTCATTGATATACTATAATATCTATAGATGGGGTTATACTTTCTCAGTTCTTGCTAATCGTTTTTTTAACTTTCATGATCAAAATACAATAATATTTTGTTTACCATAAAAGTTTCAACAATTTTATTGAATCATTTTTTTTGAAGGGATTCTTTTAATTTGATCTACAGATGGAATGTAAAAATTAAAGGTCAAAGCTAATAGTGCTTGAGAGTAGAAGTTAAATTGGTTTATGATTTGGATTCTGAGGAATATCTTTGTTTGCGATGGGTTGACATGGGAATTTAGATGGGCATAGACATGATATGTTTTGAAATATGGTTTGGATTTTGGCCTTAAGAAAGGTTTTCTCATGTCAAAGCTAACCAAACCTTGCTAAGACAAATCCACTTCAGAAAATTATGTACTTCTCTAATTGCTAACTTTTAGTAGTATCAAATTTAGATTCCATATGTCATGATGGAGAGTAATGTATCATCCTTTTTAAGTAGTGACAATCATTTTGTAATATAGCAAAACCTTTTGCCATATGTACGAAAAGACTCAAAACTTCCATAACTCGTAGAATAGTAAAGACTCATACCCAGTGATGGCAATTTACTTCGAATCTTATTTGAGTTCGACTTGATGTGATGAAAATAAATCTGATCTGAATACGATAAAGTGAAATCTAATATGAATTCTATAAGAGGTGAAGTTTATGTAAAATCTGACAAAAGCAACTCGATTTCTATTAAAAATACATTATGATACGATAATTATATTTGTATTATTAAAAGTCGCGTAAAATATAGTATTATTATTTTCTAAAACTTAAATTGTTGTGACATTAAGAGATAAAATAGTCCCAAATCGATTGAATCTTGATGCAAATAATCCAATATATTTTCGACAAATAAAATCTGAGTCTGAATTCGATTAAATAGATCCATGTCTGAAAAGAGATGGGTCGAATATGGAATTTGGAAAATCCAATCCAATCAATTGCTATTCTTACTCTTATTCTTTCTTTCTTTTACATAGATTAAAATATTGTACTTGAATACCATATTATACTTCCTCTTTTTTTTAGTGGCAACAATTTTCATTTTTAGGTGGTTTATTAGATGCAATATTTCTTTCTTGGTGAGGTTTTGGGGTAGTTTGACCATTTTATCCTCACTTTACCTATTCCACATGCAAAAGTATGGACGGTTGGGTCAAATTTTACTCTCTCTCCTCTTTCCTTAATATTTGAGCAAAAAAGCATTTTTTGCAACTAAAAGAACAGAGGTAATATTAATAAAATTAATGAAAAATATTAATTAAATTAAGGTAAATTGAACATTATATTTGAATGAGAGAAAGAGGAGCGAGAAAATGTAATGGGAGGTTGGGAGAAAAGAGTAAGGGAAGCAAGAAGATCAAGCTTCTGTAATTAAAATGTAGAAGAATTGGCATCATAAACTCTCCATTGTATTTTGCAAAAGAAGAAAGAAAAGAAAATAGGGAGAGAAGCCTATATATGAGAACACGGCGGGATTATAAAATAAATTGATACCTTAAACATAGATGTTGACACAAATGCATATTTTATGTGGTCAAACTAAAACATGTAAATTGTTCAAAAGTCAAAGTAGAACTTTGGAGAACCATGTAAATTGTAGAAAGTCAAAGTGGAACTTTAGAGAACCTTCTCCCTAAATTCCTAAGAATTCTTATATGCAACGTGCCACATTATTAGTCAATCACGTAACAAAGGTCATTAATTAACATATATATGAGATTACGAACAAGAAAAGCTTAGCCAAATCAAAAGGTCATTAATGCCACATTATTTGTTAACTTTTTTTTTGTTTTTGATTTTGAATTTAATATAAAAGCTAAAAACTAATATAGGGAACTAGTTTTCTATTCTCAGTTGTATGTCAATCTTCATTATAAACAGTATGTAACTCCTGTATACCCAATTAATAATACCTATATCATATTACTTTTGAAAATCTAAATCAAAAACCGGAAAACCAACAGTATAGCCAAACAAATCCTTAAGGTTTGCAATATAACTATTAGTACATATAATATGAAAAATTGACAACTACAAATACAATTTTTAACAAGATAGGGTTAATCATAATATCGTAACATAATTATCAAAAAAAAAAAATCATAATATCGTAACATGACTTGTTAGTCAGTTACATGGAAGAGGGGCTACTAAGCTTCTGTTAGAAAATGTTGTTCTCTCTTCTTTCAGAGTATGATTATAAAGAAGTATAGAAAAATATATTGGCTCTGCTTTCTGTCCAAATAAGATTATCATTAGAAAAATATTAGAAGAAGTTATGTTTTCACAATAAGTATTCACATGTATTTATAGCATCATACAACCTAGGCTTTTTTTTTAGCCCCTTTTCGGGAACCCCTTGGTAACCTTGATCTCCATGTGGGAGAAAGGAAGCCCATATCATTAAATTCAGTCTTTTGGTAAAAAAAAAACAACCTAAGCGTATATATATATATATTTGGAGGCCCCCACTGGGGAGAACCCCTTGGTAACCTTGATCTCCTATGTGGGAGAAAGGAAGTCATATCATTAAATTCAAGGGTCTTTGGTAAAAAAAAAACAACCTAAGCGTATATATATATATATTTGGAGGCCCCCACCTGGGGGAGCTCAGTGGTAAGATGTAATGACCTGTCGACCGGAACCTCTCGCAGGTTAATCCGACTTGGGTTTGCGGGAAGACACTTTGAGAGTGGGGGGATGGTAAGGGAAACCCCTCTCCCAAAGTGCCCCTAGTAGGGATCGAACCCCCAACCTTGAAGTTGGAAGGTTCTTTCCTTACCACTAGGGCTCCGTTTGGTAGGGCGTAAAACATTTTCCTGGAAAACTGTTTTCCTCTATTTTCAATTTTACATTGTTTGGTTTGCAAAGGAGTGTAAAACCATTTTCCGTTGGAGTAAAATTACTCTTTCAATGATGGAAAACCATTTTCCCTTCAAAATGAAGGGAAAACTGTTTTCTTTCTCTCTCTTGTACACTCCTCTCACTATCTCTACTTTCCCTTTCATTTTCCTCTCATTTCATTATTTTTCTTACATGAAACCAAACAACGGAAAACTAATTTTAGAATTGTGTTTTCCATGGTAAATTGTTTTCCATGAAAATTATTTTACACTGAAAATGTTTTACACCCAACCAAACGGAGCCTAGGTCAAGTTTAGCTTGGTACAACCTAAGCGCATATGGCTTATATACAAAAGGAAAAGTGGTTACAAGGATATAATCTACACAATAATATTTAAGAAGACAAGTAATCTAAATATAAACCAAGGACCCTTGAGTCCAATGGTATGGCTTCATATCTCCCACTTGGGAGACCAAGGTTCAACTCTTGGTGGAAGCAAAAATTTCAATATTGATGGGGGGATTGGGGCTTGTTGGGCCTCTGGGTGAGTGACCCTGTGCGAGGGCAGCCCAGAGGAAATTCATCTTACCACGAATTCCCGAAAGGGAGCCAAAAAAAAAGCTAAATATAAAAGATAATAACAAGAAACTACCTAGGATTGACCATGACTGGGACACTAGGTCCATCCTTATCAATCATAACATTAAATAAATAAATCTTAAATTTTTCAATAAAAAAAGATGAAAAAAAAGAACTCCAATAAATCACATTAGCTTGCTTGCCTTTCAAGTTTCAAGCTTTCAACAAACTCTCCAGAATCCTACCTTCAGACTTCAGTCCCCTCAAAACCCATCATTCGCTTAATTCCACCAGGTATTTGTCTCCCTCTTTTTGTTTAATAATATAACTAGTATTTGGGCTCTGGCGTTGCTCCGGATGGTATTATTTTCCGAACTTAATATGCATTTTTTTTCCATGCGCATTAAAATATAATAAAAAAAATCTCAACATTTAAAAGGTACAAATATAATCATGTGGACATTTAAAGCATGATTAAAAGTTGGTTGATATGGTAATTGTCTTATCTATTATAGCAAGACGTCACGGGTTCAAATCTTGTTGCAAGCCAATTTATTTTTGTTAATTGACATGACATATGTACGCAATGGACAATTATAGTGGAGTAAGAGAGGTGTCACGTGGCGAGTATACCTTATCAAGCACGCCTTTTAATATATTTGTATAGATAATAAAACATCTTTTGACTTGCTAAGCCATTCAATAAACATAAATTTGCTTATAAAAAACATAAATAAGTCTCTTTTAGAGGAAAGTGATAACGACTCTTGAGTGGGATAAAATTACAACTTTTTTTTATCATTAATTGTTTCATTCCTAAAAAATTAGATTAACTAGTCGAGGTAATATTAATAAACGAATTTTACCTCATGTTAAAAGCCCTTCACTACTATCGTAGGGCCTGTTCACCCCAGCTTATTTTCATTTCAGTTCAGTTCAATTCAGTTCAGTTCAGTTTAGTTCAGTTCAATTCAGTTCAGTTCAGTTCAATTCCTAAATTTATTCATTACTATTAGTTATAATTTGATTCAGTTCAATTCAGTTCAGTTCATTTCAGTTCAGTTCAGTTCAGTTCAGTTGTTTTATGCCGAAGAAAACAGGCCCGTAGTCTATATATACCAGGGGAAATGACCTTTTCATCTTAAAATTACAACTCAAATTATTATTTTTTCCATACTTTTACCAACATCATTAATTACGTTATCAAAACCATGAACTAATCATAATGATTGCCATCAACGAGAAAACACATATCATCTTTAATTAGACTATTTTATTTGAAGATTTTAATTACTTCGTAAATAATATGTAGATAAATGTTATACATAATCGGAAAAATTGATAAGAATAATCCAAATTATTACCGTTCCGCTCAAAATAATCCCAACTATGGGTTATTCTAGAATAATCTAAACTATTGGGAGTACTTTCTCAAAATAATCCAAACTTTTAATTATCCTATATAATAGACCCAAAAGGGATCATTGAAGGCAAGAAAAATAAAAGTTTGGATTATTTTGGGAAGGTACCCCAAATAGTTTGGATTATTCCAGAATAACCCAAAGTTGGGATTATTTTGAGCGGACCGGTCATAGTTGGGATTATTTATGTTAATTTTTCCTAATCTAAAAGGTGAATATAAATACTAAACAAGTTTTATAAAATAGTATTAATATTGATTCAAAACAAAAAGTAGTAAAGTTCCCTTTTTTAACTTTGGAAAAAAACACTAAATATCAAAATATTTAATAATTTTTTTATAAAAATATTATTAAGAAATCAGCGTATGTACTACTCTTATAGCCGGCAATAGACCCGAGACCCGTTCACACGAAAATAGTGACCCGAACTCGAAATAACATGAAAGTAAATAGACCCGAATATAACCCAAACGCGAGTCTATCCGATCCGGAAGTGACCCGACCCGATCTGATAATGATGACCCGAACCCGATCCGAAAAGTTGTCATATTAGTTGCTTTTTAAACTAATTTATGGAAAAAATTGCCATGAAATACTATATACGACTTTGCCACTGCCCATTAATTATTTCACTTAGTCTTATATGTGTTTTATTTATTTGCTAGATCAGAAACCCGATTTAACCCGACCCGATCTAACATGGCTCGATGGGACCCTGAATTTAACTAACCTTAGATTGGCCCGGTCCTGAACGAACCTGACACGACCCGAACGTAAAGTTGTCCCGATTATGACCGACATGTATTACCCGTTTGCCACCTCTAACTACTCACCACTTAAAGTGTCTTAGCAGGGTTTTTTTTCCATTTAGATGGCGTAACAAGTTTTTTCTTCTTAACAATTTAAAAATGAAATAATTGATTTTAATAATACAACCTTTCATTTGATTAATTTTTAATAAACCAACCTTTTAATTATTCCCGAATAATGCAACATTTATACCCTATTTACTTACAGTGAGTCAAAATGACTTAAAATCGTCTAAAACATTAACTCTTTACTATAGAAATAGGGGCGTAGAGGCAAGGAAGGGAAAAATAGGACGATTTAGGAAATGTGACTTACCAAACAAACCGATTATCAACACGTCAAATCCCATTAAAAGCAAATACCCCTAAAGGTTGTATTATTCAAGAATAATTGAAAGGTTGACTTATTAAAAATTAATCGGTGAAAGGTTGTATTATTATATTCAATTATTCCTTTAAAAATTTACCTAATTAAGGTAGTAAAACAATTGGTACCACTTATTATTTTAACATATAATATAATATTTTAAGAGTAGAGAGTAGAGAGATGCTAAATTGAATTCAAAAATAAATATCATTGAAAACTTTGGATTTTTTTTAAAGGGATAGAGAAAACAAGAAAGAAGAAAAAAAATAAAGAAAAAGCAACATACTGAGAAAAGAACAAGTCTCTAACCCTAACTCTCCGATTTCCAATCCGTAGAATTTGGTAGTGAAATTCCATCTCTCTTTTCAAATTACAGACTAGAGATTTAATTTCTGTTTAGAATTTTCGATTTCGAATTCCGTATTCCCAGCATCAATTCAAGTTAGTCTTCAGGAAAGAAATTGAAGGATTTTTTCGACGATACCAAAAAATTGAAGGTTTGTTTAGGACTAATTTTGTTATATATTGAAAGTTTTCAGATTTCAATTTTGTAATTTAGTATTAAATATTTGAGTAAGAAATTTTCAATTTGTTTTAGTAGTATATGATGCTCGCTCAAATTATTAAAAAAGCCAGATTTTAGGGGGGTTCAGTTTTGGATACGCCACTGTGTTTATAGTTGGTTGTTGGAATGATGGGTCCAGAAGTCGATATGAGTGCGGAATTAATGACTACAATGGAAGTTTCACCTGTTAATATTAAAGAGAATGGTAGTACTATTATGTTGTCTGAGGAGAAGTTGGTTGTTTGTTCAAGTAATTGTGAGGATCATGATTTTGTTGACTCTATTGCGAAAGCGTCGGACGAGAACCTGATGATGACTTGTACAAGTAGCTATGAGGATAATACTTTTCACATGGATGACTGTGATCAAATTATGGCATCTAAAGAGCGTAACGAGGATGTGGTGGTTGATATTGTGGAGAATGTGATTCCTGATGAAGAGATGGTGGCTGAGAGGGAATCTCTTGATGCAACGGAGAATTCGAGCTCATTTGAGTGTACAGATTCTGGGGCTGGAACTGCTGGGGCGTCGAGTGATGTTGAGGTTGAGTCTCAAATGCGGGATGATAATGCCTCACTGATGGAGTTCGATGGATTCAGCGATATTTTCAGGACGAGGTATATTTCTTTCATATTGGCATGTATTTTGGTTCATGTAGAATGAAATATTTTGATGGAAAAGGTTTTGACAAACAAGCGAGGTTGGAGGAAATGGAAAATCTCTGATGATCTTGTTGCTTAATCTCTCTTTTCTCTTCCCTTTAATTGTAATTATGAATTCATTGTGCACATGGATTCTATCCTCTATCTATCTTTCATTGATAGAAATTTCTTTTATAATGAAGCGCGTCTTAAATTGCTGCAGGGTTGTCCATTTTGAAAATATTTAATTGCATATGTTGTGGATCTGTCTGACATAGTAGAGTTGATCTGATCTTCACAAACAATAGAGAGGACATTTCCTTGTTTCTTTCTGATTGCTTACATAGGCATCATCTCTCAGCCCTTTTTCTGCAGTTATTTCTGACTTCGTATGTGATGAAAGTGGTTACTGATATAAAGATGTGTGTGTTAGTTTATAAAAGGCACGCCTAGGCGCTGAAGCCTATTGCAATAGGGGATCAAACGCTTTAATTGGGCGAGGTGAATCATTTAAAAAAGGCGCACAGTATAAGTGTATAACACACAAAATCGCACCACAACCTTTTTAACACCATTTTTCTTAATAGTACCTCACTTCAATGGGGAGCGCACCTCACACCATGTTTTGTGCGTAGGCTCTAGGGTCCCTATACCTCAGTGCACCTTGAGATTTTTCAAAACGCTGATGTACTCTGATCCTTCGCATACCTTACCGACTGCCATGTTCATGTTGTAACTCGGACTTGCCTCATACTTGGTTGGACTTGTGTTGACTCTTCATAAATTGCAGGATATATAGAAAGAACTAGACCTATATGTTTCTGACACCATATTCGAGTCCGGCACTTTTGGGGAGTCTGAGTATCATAGAAGAACGTTATAGTAGGTGTTGTAAGGTCATTTTGCAATTTTCTCTTTACCACCTTTCTGGATAGGCTGAAGCTGGGTATTATAGTCTCGGAAGAATCACCATGCCGTGACCACATTGTACAGTTTTTGACCTCAATACACCCGTGGTACTAGGCTGCGACAACCGCAAATCATCCCCACTGCCCGTGAAAGTGGTTCAGCGTCCATTATTGCAGTCGCAACTGCATCTGATTATTGAACCGTGGGCTGAAGTGAATTAATACTTGGCAAGATTTGGCAGGGTAGCTTTACCGAGTATGTGTGCTGGAAAAGGTCAATTACAATTACCATACATAGGTTTTTTTTGGAAGAGGACTGTTTTGATAATCGTGCCTTCTTGGTAGACTCAATACAAGCTTGGGACAAAGGTTAGCAATTTTATTGTGCTTCATTTTCTCATACTGATCCTAGAAACTAGAAAGTGTCTGAGACCCTGATTACCAATCTGATTTTTGTGTTTTTGAAGTTTCATCCACTTCTCCTGTCTCACTTATTCATACTCTGATGATTGGAAGTTCAATAATCTCAAGTTGTCAGTTTATGCTGGTACTTTATGAACTACTTCTCTCAGATGTGGGAATAGCTTAAAGTTACATGCTCCCTCATTTTCTGGTACTCTTATGCCTTGACAAGAACATGCTCTGAAAACCTGTTACTGTTTGCCAGTGTGTTTCTTATCTTTGATTATTTTGGTTACAGTAATCAAAGGAGTCACTTGCTTTTCTTTATGTTTTTTAAAAATATTTTTTGTATGTGCTTCACATGCTCAGGAAGAAGAAATTAACAGCTCATTGGAGAAAGTTTATACGTCCACTTATGTGGCGGTGTAAATGGGTCGAGCTGCATATCAGGGAACTACGCTCCCAAACATCCAAGTATGATCGTGAGCTAGAAGAATGTGGTAAAAGGAAGCAGTATGAGCCAGACAAATGTGCTGCTGAAGACCTTGCTATGAAGTCTGCTCCTTTTGTTTGCCAAAATCGGGCAGTAAGGATTTTGAAGAGGAAGAAACGGAAAAGAGTCGAAGAAATAGCAAACTTGGCTGCCTACTCTTCATCCCACAGCTTGTTCTCATACTTTGGTATATATTTTTATTTTATTTTTTATATTTTTATTATATAGGTTAGGTAAGGATGTCTTGCCACCAGCAGTAACTCCGTACATGAGGTTAATTTACATGGGACTTAAGCCCCGGACTCATGGTTGGAGCTCTCAGCTTTTGCAGTTTGCCTCAATCCTAACATTATGACACTTGAAATTCATCTTTGCTGCATTAATCTTGAAAAGGAATCCTTCTCAGACAAGAATTGTTTTGCAGCAAATAAGAAACCGTCTGGTGACTCGGCTTATTTGGGTGACGACCATGGCAATACAGGTGAGAACGAAACTTGATAAGTTGTGATTTTTGCTCTCCATATAAACCTGCATGTTTCGCATACTCCAACCCAAAATTTTAGACTTCTAAGTTGTATTGAGAACGTAACTCTTGTTTAGTCAGACTCTGAAGTATTTTGGGATTGAGGGAGAATTAAGAGAATTCCCAAATTTTCTTCCTGTCAAGTTTTTACTATAATATGATATTAAATTTGTGTGTTTTAATTTGCACAAGACAGAAGTTGCAGCCTAGCTTAGCCATTTGTCGTGTTATCAGTGTGATATGTACAATCTTTTGTTGTGAAAGATCCATAATGCTGTGGTGGACCTGTTAGTTGGTCATTTATCATTGATGACAAGTATTATGATATGTCTCTGTTCTCCCTCAAAATGTAGTTTCATAAATACTTCTATGAGGAGTTCTATCTTCTATGTGCATGGATGTTTTGGCATTTTGCAGATGTTTATGGAGCATATTGCGAATTAAGTGAAAAAGTAAGTCCAGTGCGGCTTCTCACTATTCTGCACGGATATGTTGTACTTTTGTTACTCTATTTTGATGTTTGGATGGCTTTTTGTGTAAGAATCAAATGGATTTTTTATTAGGCCAACTCTGTTATTCTTTTCTTTTATTTCTTCTTAAGCCCAACTGCATGTCCTTTTACTCCATGGCGATTTTCTCTTCTTTTTTCAGATAAACGTGATATCTTTTTTTTTTATTATACAATTACAACCCACAAAATTCTCATACATCTCTCATTCAATAACTTCAACCTGTCCTAACCGTTGTGAGGTACTGAACTGGTCACTCTTGATATATTCCTTGCAGAAAAGACGACTTCTGGCATTGGTGAATTTGGTATTACTGGGGATTGGTCATTCCTTGAGTTTAAGGATAGTGATGCCTTTGAAAATATCCTACAGAAGATTGAAGTGGCTCAACTGCATGTCCGCCAACTGAAATTAAGAATTGATAAAGTGATCAAAGAAAATGCTGAAAATTTCACTTCAGGAAATTCAAGCATTGTTGATCTGGGTGAACTATTGCCAAACTGTGGCCCAAGTTCATATATGCCCCCTGTGAATGGTGAAAATTTTCCTCTGGGATCTTTGTCTACCACTTCTCAGCAAACATCGCAGAAGACCGTCATGCCAACAAGTGTAGTTTCTGGTCATAGGGAAGTTAACCCTTCTGACATGATTGAAACCACTGATCAACTACAAATTGGGGAAAAATGTGACAAGGTTAGCCTTCTTTTGAATCCCTAATGGAAATATTTATTTTTTGTTATGTTTGTATGGAAATGGAAGCACAATTATGCAGATCTTCAGAAGCTAGGATCTAAAAGTTCCTAAATTTATTGCAGTTACTTAATTTTGCCCTGTCACATATGTATGTATAATAATATGACTTAGCCAGTTGATGCTGAGAGACACACTTGAAATTACTGTTTTAAAATCCTGTGTGTAGATTGAGAACAAGATTCTAGTCTATAGTCAACCGGTGAAGGAAGAGCCAAATAGTACTGAAGCTGTTGGGACTCAGCACACTGCAAAAACTCAGTCGGGGATCGAAGCAAAAGTGGAGAATGTCGAACACGTCCCAGATCCTGATTCTCCCAGTAAATTATTAGTAACTCAAGAGCAAGCAAGTATTAAAGTACAGTCCAAGTTGATTACCACCCCCAAGAACAAGAAAAAGCGTGGGAGGCGTAAGGCTCGAGCTGGTAGGTGGAGCAAAAAATCATCAGGGTAGTACTAGTATATAATAGGCATTTGTCTTTGATAAATTTCATAGTTTGATAGTGTGCTACTGCTAGATATAACCGAAAGAGAGAGACCTGGAGAAGGACGAAAATTAGGGGGGGGTAAATGAAAGTTGATATCTATCCTATCTCCTTGCATTTGTACATGCTTTTTGATCTGTATGAAATACAAAATACCTTCTGACTGTTAAATGAAGTACGAAAATCTTTTGCAACAAATGCTTGTACATAGCCAAATTACAAAATGTTGTCTCTCTCTCTCTACCTCTACCTCTACCTCTAGGCTTTGTTGTTAAAGCTTTATATT
Source organism: Beta corolliflora (assembly GCA_947648045.1). Lineage (NCBI taxonomy): Eukaryota > Viridiplantae > Streptophyta > Magnoliopsida > Caryophyllales > Amaranthaceae > Beta > Beta corolliflora. Next base: position 83,172 of record CANSZD010001919.1, read on the forward strand.
ATACTTCATCCGTCCCAATTAATTTTTACATGTTCCTAATCTAGATATCCTAATTTAGTTGCAACATGTATCTCTTTTGGCAGGTTTTTTTTCCTCTACTTATTTTTGTAAATTTGGCCCCAGTTTCACCCCATTCACTTTTATCTCACTCTTTTTGTTCCCTCTTATTAAGTGCTTGTTTGTTTGAGAAAGATAGCGCAAGCAGAAATTCTTAGAGTAGAAGTATGTGAACTATGAAGCGCGTGAAGTTGTTTTATTGGACGTTCTACTTCCCTTGATCAACCAAACATCTTATTAGAACTACATGGGAAAAATAAATTCATGAGAAATATAATTTTCGAAGTTTAACAAAACAATTTGTGCTGAAAGTATTTCTAGCAACTAAATCGATACTGAAGGTTTTGTATCGCAGTCACAGAGTCACAAGTCAAATAATCCACTTTAGCACGTCAGGTTCTGTGAGCAGATATTTTTGTTATACAGATGCATAAAAATGTTACATGTGCTATACAAGGGGCATGTGCTCTTTAAGAGTAATCTTGGAAAGCAGTGAACTCAGGTATTTTGTTGCTCTTTTTGTTGCTCTTTCCTTATCATTTTTCTCTTAAATACTTTCCTCGATACCTTGATTGAAATGAGAGCCAAGAATGTCGCTGAAGGAACAAAGAGGACATCAGGGACTACTTTGATGATCTTAAGCGCCGGAACTCTCTCTCCTGCTTTCTTTGCGGCCATGGCAGCTGGTGGCGTCACCAATCCTGTGATTAGCGTTGTGTTGTCTGGCTTATTTAGGTTTACCTTTGCTTTGATAAAGTCTACGAAGATCTCCTTCCTCTTTGATTCATCATTGCTGGCTTCCTTCCACTTTGCAAAACATTCCTGCTTGCGGAGTAATAGTTAGAGAGAATAATAGTTGGAAATAATATTGCGCAGTATTTTTTATACTCGAAAAAAGTTGTCACCTTTCTAAAAATTGTAATATTTTATGATTAGAGTCCTCTCAATATGCCGTAATGCCACTACTTAAATTAAGTTACGGAATTATGATAGAAATGACTCAACTATTACAAAGGGTTGTTTTGTAGAATCATGTCAAATCTTACTTATGAGTAATTGAAATGATGGGAGATGACCACTGATTCCAGATAGAGGAAGCAATTTGTTAAATCCGTGAATAACGTAGTAGTTCTGGAATATGTAACAAAAATATCTAGAAACGAAGTGCTAGTATTCTCTTACCTCTACTTCCTGGCGTGAAGGAACGTCATAGTGTTTACCAGGCAACGAGGAGTTGAAAGTGCTGTTTGAAATCATTGAGGAACACATTAATAATCTTACACAGTAATAATGAACAACTGAAATCAACAATTTAAAAGCTTATTTGAAGTAGAAAGGTAAGATCCCATACATACGTGAATATATCAAGAAGTGCTACATGGAAATCTGGAAAGGTATTGGTGTCCTTTTCAATGAAACTGTTATACAGTGATCCTGTAATTATGCTCAGCATCTGTGTCGTTGGCGACCCTGACAAATACCATTGACATTCAAAGCAAGCACAATATGAGAGAAAGAATGAGATTTCATTAACATAACAGAGTTAATATTTACAATGCTTTTTTTCTTATGATTTACGTAATGTATGAACACTTCAATGCAAAGACAAATAGAAGGGAAGGAGCAGACCATTTCCCATTAATAAGCTAATAGCAAGACCCATTTTTGCACAAACTTGAGGAGAGGATGATACAAAAAAGCCCACATTATAGATATTGCATACATGAGAGGGATAAATAGAAAAGGTGAAATGTTAAACTACTGGGTTTAGTGTAAGCAAGGAATCCTATTTCCATATTTCAGTTATAGGAATCTGATTCATAGCCTCTGTTTGGCCTGGAAGGCAGAACCAGGGAAATAAAATCCCTTTCTTTCCTTCATGTGCTTTTGAGATCTCACCTCAGGTTATTCCAAACTCAAGCAAGCATTTTACAAAATGTGAAATAAAAGCTAACTACTGCTACAATGCCATGAAGAAGAAAGAAGAACAGAGAGAAAACGGGAAATAAGACAGAAGTGTGAGTTTATCACCAGGATTTGAATGAGCAAACATCAGGAAGAATAACTACCAGATAGGAATATCATGAAATCCAGTTTGATCTCATTTAGCAGCAGCATCCTTGCAGAGGTAAGCAGGTAAGCACAATCATGACATTATCATTTGATACTATAGTGCAACTGAGAAATCTGCAGAATTACAAGCAAACAAGCATCCATCATTACGGTTAATATAGCAATCACCGATTAAGAAAAAAATGTAAGGAAATCATATCTTTGAGGAACTTAAAAAATTCGTTTAGTAATTACTATAATTTAACTAAAATCTGGAAGATAGCAATAATGGGCAACAATTTGAGTCAGATGGAGAACCTTTCTAAGTTCTAAGTTTGTCCTCCTCTTAGTTGTTGTCGTAGTTGGCGATACATACACAGGTGCATCTCTAATAATTTGTGGAAGTCATCATATGGCTCAAAACAAACCCAAGAGGATATTTCTACGAAATGACAGCTTAATTTTAAAAAATAATGGCACCTTAATTAAGCTTGTCCCTCGTTTAATATTATCATAGTCCATAGACATATGCTATCTCTAACCTCATGGATTATACATGACAATATGCAGATGCACCAAGACAAACACAAAAAAAGGGAAGAAAGAAATGATGAAAATGAAGAAGAGAGCTCACCTCACAAACTTAGCTTCTAGAATCTAGATGTTACTTGGACAGCGGTGATGGATAATAAATGCAATGACCAGCTCCCCTTTTACTTCAAGACCTTATTCATTCTCCACAGTCAATGGATGTTTATCTACGTTTTTCCATGGAACTCTTTGATCCCAAGGATTTTAGGAGATCATCAAAAATCAAGTTTGCCATTCCGGCAATACAAAATTTTCACATGATCTCTTCATCCATTTTCTTCATGTGCATCTGAAGCTGCCCTAATACTGAAAGCATATCCTCCTGATTAAGATACATTATGCCCCCTGACATAAACTCGAAGACCATGCCATTAGCTTCAATAACACTGCAACCAGCTTCCTTCTTAATTCCACTCATTTTCATTAGCCCTTTCATTTCCTTCATTTCTATCCATTTTCTTTCCATGGCATACAAGTTCCTTAATAGAACATAGTTACCAGAATTTACTGGGTCCTTTTTAATTGCCCTTTTCAAAACTTTCTCTGCCCTAGATAAGTCTTTCCAGTTCACACAACCTGAAAGGAAGGAGCTGATAAGTGATAACTATCTCGTTAGCCTCATATGGCATGGATTCTAACAGATTTTCTGCTTCATGCAACCTCCCTAACCTACAAAAAGATCTATCACACAGCCATAATGCTCTATTTTAGGGGTAAGTCCAAAACTCTCCATTGCTTTAAAACACTTATTTCCCTCCTCAACCAAACCACAGTGGCTGCAAGCAGACAGAACACCAATCATTGTTATTGCATTTGGTGTATATCTTCTACTTATCATGTTCTCAAACACATCTACCGCTTCCCTTCCATAGCCATTGACTGCAAGACCATTAATAATAGCATTCCAACAAGATGTCGCCTTTTCAGGAATCTCTTCGAAAACACGTCTGGCTTTGTTGATATCACCACATTTTGAATACATATCTATCAGTGAAGTGCAAATCTTGATCGACTTATCTAGTCTTTTCCTTTTCACATATCGATGAACCCAGCATCCGAAATCTAACACACCCAAATCAGCTACTGCTGGAAGAATGCTGATGATGGTAACTTCATCAGCTTCAAGCGCTGAATTCAATTGCAAGTCACGGAACAACTTCAATGCTTCACATGGTTGTTTGTTTCGGTAATATCCACTAATCATCGCATTCCAAGAAACAAGATTCTTCCTAGGCATAGAATCAAAAAAACATCCTAGCCGATTGAATGTCATTATTGTCACAAAACTCAGATATCATAGTCGTCCAGGAGATCACATTCCTCTCCAACATTCCATCAAAAAAAACTCCAAGCTGAATTTAAGTCACCCACTTTAACAAATGCATCAATCATCACATTATAAGCCGAAACATCCTTCCCAGGCATCTCTCTAAAGTATTTCCAAGCATTTTCAATATCCTCTACCCGCGCATACCCACAAACCAAAGCAGTCCAAGACACAACACTTCTCTCAGACATTTCATCAAACATCTTCCTTGCAGAAACCATATCACACATCTTCCCATACATATCAACCATCGATGTCGAACAAACAAATCCAACCTAAACCCACATTTAATTACATGATTATGAAGCTGTTGACCTTCACAATAATACAAATTTGAGCTACAACACTTAGATAAGAACAAATATGTATAATTATCAGGAACAAATAGACCCATTCTCTTCAAATCTCTAAAAAGAATCAAAGCGTCAGTAAACTGTTGATTATCAATATGGGATTTAATCATGACATTACAAAGAAAAGTATCATTTTTGTTAGGCATTTTATCGAACACTTTGCGAGCATGTCGAATGCCAGGGGTGGGAATTGAAGGCCATGAACAAGCAACTATAAATTTAGTGAGGATATTAAGGTTAGTGTAAAGATTGTTACGGAGAATAAAAGCATGGATTTGAAGAATTGAACGACCATTTTGCCTTTTTTGGAGGAGAGAGAAACATGTTCTCTCGTTGGGACTCCATAAACCATACATTCGAGTTTTTCTATCACTCTTAACAGCTTTTAGCGGGAAGATGCTCAAGCTTATTATATTATCCCTCCCCTTGACCTCTTCCTCTACTTCTCCATATCTCCAGGCTTATTAATATCTTTATACTTTTATAAGTAATACTTATAAAAAGTTGATATTTTAAAATTATATTTCTTCGTTTTTTTTTTTCGCAATCTTTTTTTTTCATCAACTCCACGCAATTTTGGGTATGAGAAAGGTAGATAGGAAAAAAAAAAAAAAGAGGCGTGTGATTGGAGAGAGATAGGAGAAAGGAAAAACAAAATTGGAAAGTGTTGCTTAGTAATTAATTATTTTCCTTTTGGGGAAAGTGTTGCGAGTAAAAAAAATGGAGGAAGTAGATAAATTTAACAAAATATCACATAATTATATTTTTTCTTACGTATAAGGCGGTATAAATCACAAAACATGAACACAACATAATGTGTGAATAGACAAAAGTCAATTGTATCAAGTATTTTGAAATAGAGGAAGTATCTACAACAAAAACCAAAATGTCATTCCTTCATTAAAAATGTCTGCCAAAATTATATTTGAGATATTTTAGGACATAAAACCTTCTTTTGAGAGAGAAAAAGCTATGTTCCCTTGATGGAAAATCTTAGATAACATATTTTAGCTATTATATGATAAACTAATTATATAAAAGTATATAATATATGCCGAGCTAGGCTCGAGCCAGAAACTAGTGAATTACTATACTTATTTAGTATAAGAAAATTTGTTTTTTTACACGATGTCTCCCTATTATTCTCATAGCATGTGCTCATTTGGTACGTTAATTACACTCATATCTAAAAATAAATCTTTCTTACCCAAAATAATAAATTAAAGACTTAGGGGGTGTTTAGTTCAAGTAATCGGAAATAAGAATGGAATGGTATGAGAATTACATATTCACAATCCATTATTTTTTTAGTAGCTTGTTTCATTTAAAAGTATAGATTTGGAATCCATTACTAAAGCAAGGGAAGGTTTGGATATCTCATTGCTTTAGAGGATGGTGGCCGCCTGCCGGTGTGTATGAGATTCCATGGGTTTAGAGAGAGGTGAAAATTGAAAACCTTATGGATATGAGGTTCCATACCCAAATCACCCCAACCATATAAATTTTTGATCATTAATGGTATCACATCTATATCATTCCATTCCAAAACATTCAACCAACAAACACCCCATATATAGTCTTTGTTCACTCTTTATTAATTTATTTATGATGGTAGAGTAGTAACACAACATATCTTTAAGAAATATAGAGAATATAAAAAAAAAGACAGTAATGTCGAACATGTTAGTTATTAAACGTGTCTTGGAGATCTTAAAATGGCAAATGTAATCATCAAAACAGCACAAATTTATTAGCTATATAAGTTAATCTCAATTGAAATCCATTTTCCCCCCATGTTGCACTGCTTATAACACCCATGCTATTAGATGGTTTTAAAAAATTCTGCATATATACTCCACTACTATTATAGCAATTGACCAGTAATATAGAAGCAAGATCAACAAGCATAACGCAAGTCCGCAATTGTGGCTAGTTAGTTGAATTTTATGGAATGTTTTCATGGTTTACCATTGACTTGGACTCTTCAATAATAATGACAATGAAAGAGCTATAGTATGTTAGCACTTAGAACTCACTATGTTAGCACTTAGCACTCACTATATATAGCTTTATGCATGAATAATTGCATCATGCAATCTGCTAATTCCTCTCCACCTTCAGTATTTGTCAAAAGACAACTACAAGTTACAACACCATCATTTATATATAATTCATCTCCAACACACAACCAGTATTATAATGAAGGATTTCTTAGGAAAGATAGTGAGGAAGAAGGCACACTCTTCCTCGACGTCGCGGCCGCCTCGATATTCGAGATTATCTTGTGATGCAGTGAATGATGATAATGTTAACCATCCTGAACATGAAATTCGGAGAGGGTATGTGCCTGTTATGGTAGGCATGTGTGAGGAGGAAAAGGAGAGATTTATGGTGCCTTGTGGATGGATGAAGCATCCTTATATTGTTGCTTTTGCTTCAACTATCTGCCAATGAGTTTGGCTACCATCAACAAGGTGTCATTCATATTCCTTGTGAACCACATCACTTTTTAAAGATATTATGGATAATATATCATCTTCATAGTTATGAGTTAGTTTGTGGAAGAAACATGTTGTTAATCCTCTATGGTCTAGCTCACTTGATTAGTATGGTAAAATCACTTATCTGTTGTTAGTTGTTGGCCTATTCTAACAATCAGTTGTTAGTTGTTGGCTTGTTCACTAAACTTGTTTGAACAATAGGTAGAATTAGCTGTTTAGATTAATTTTTTTAGTTAATTAGTCGTTAGTTTTAACTTTTTATTAAGATAGTACTTTGATAAAATCACTTGTTAGTAGCTATTTATATGTTCCCCTCAAAAAAAAAAACTATTTATATGCAAAACAACCAACTTTTGGGCAAAACAACCAACTTTTGGGCAAAACAACCAATGCGAAAAGTTAGCTTCAAACATCTTTTCCATTTGAGATTTAAGCTAATTAAAAGTAACATTTATCAAACATAATCTCTGTTGTTTGATTACATGAAGAAGCCAAATTCCTAACTCAAATAAAAATGATGGCAAAAAAGTCAATTACCAAAAGGATTAAAAAAATTAGCAACTGGTGAATGTCGTATGACTTTTGAATAAATGAATTGATTTTAATTTCAAAAAGTAAGTAGCAACAAATTAAAATTCTATTTTTAGAATTTACTGTAAGCTACTCCAATTATCATCTCATTTTGTTAAGAGTATAACCCACAGGTCACATGTGAGTTAGGAATAATTTGTCCACATTGAAGAATTAGGAGAGAATGACTAACATATAGATTGGTGGGTTACTCCACCTATCACTAATTGGTTTTAGGATGGAACTCGATGACCTCTCTATGTGATCAAACTCTCCTCGACATGGGCTTGTGTTAGGCCCTAATGAAGTTTATCACATTTTCGATGACAATTAACTTTTCTGGTCAATCTAAAATTACCATTTACCAAACTTTTTACTTGCAACGCGTTTGGGGTTGCATAAGAACCCATTAACGAGAGCAAATAGATGAAAAGAGAACAAATATTTGCAACGTTTGGGGTTGCACAAGAACCAATTAACGAGAGGAGATAGATGAAAAGAGAATCATATATTTGAGGGGTAAGTAGAGGGGTTTGTTGTTATCATTATTTTTTACCCCCGCAAAGAGAGAGAAATAGAATAATATTTGTGAGACCTAGTTATTTTAGGAAATTGTATCAATTAATGTGGGACGGACAAACATCAAAAGTGTATCGATTATTATGGGAAGAGGGAGTAACTTGCATGATCATGATCTTTAAGTTAAAATCAAACTGTATTTTCTTCTAATCTTAAAGCCATTTATCCCTTTTATCTTATTATTAATATTACTATTTCCATTTCTTTTAACAATAAATACACAATATTTGAGGATTGCAATTCTTTTTTTTTTTTTTGAAAGAAAAATTCATTAATTGAAGGCCAAACGGCATCTACAATAAGTATTAAAGAAAAACAAGATACAATTAAACAAGGTTAAATCAAATTCGTCTTGAAGGAACTACAATGAACCGGATCGAGCTAATCTGTGACCCCCTTGTATTTCTTTGAACCAAGCGTTATTGATGAGGAAGTCTATCATTCCGATGTAGTTTGGGAAGTTGACCGAGTCATGTTGACCACATCCGAGATTCTAATACCTTCATGTTGAGTCTCGAACTTCAACCAATGAGAACAATTTCTCATACCTAAAAACAAAAAAACCATACTCACAACTCCCATGGGAAGGAGATTTCCAAAACAAACTAAAAACCCCATAACGGGGTTTGAAAAGATCTCGTAAAGAGAGACTAATTTATAAACAAGAAATGAATTAAAAACGAAAATAAAAGGGGGAAAGGGGCTTACCAGTGGATGAAATCATCCAGTGGCAACCCTGAACAAGGGGGTAGGGCGATCTTAAGCAGAGAAAGAGAGGGGGAGGCTGAGGATTGCAATTCTTAATTACTCTCAATCCATATTGATATATATTAAATAAATCTTTTTTGAGTAAATCATAAGACAAATCTATCATAATGATTCTATATTATTTTTATCTAACATATAACATAATTATAAGATTATACTAGTGGTTCAAGTTAATTTAGAAAATCATGCATGTCTTTTAAAAAGAAATAGAGGGACTAATATTTGGTGGCATTACACTAATTGGGTCTTCGGAGCACTTTATATACTCCCAAAACTTCTTTGTACATACTAATATTTCTCACTAAAGGGGCCGTGGTAAGGTAGGATTTATGCGCCAGATCATAACTTCGAAAAATCCACGCATGTCTAATACATATATGACCGCTGTTTCTTTTTTTTAGTACTAATTTAATACAACTATTACAGACTAATTGCCTTTGACCTAATAAGTCGATGTTTGGGTGTAAGATGGCGACTTTACTCGTCCATCTTATTGACCTGTGTAGTGGATTAAAGGTGCACGCAAATATTATATATAGTACACTGGTTCAGAGTCAAAGAGACCAAAAATCAAATTAAAGATGAAGAATGGAAACATTCAGCGATAAATCTAGGACGTAGGCACTTAAGGACAATGATTAAACCATCACATTCAAACTTTAATTTGGACTTGCATGCAATTGCATGCTACACAAATACAAGTATTGTAGCCTTTGTAACAAAATAGTCTATAACCATTGCTTTTCAAGTAAAAATCATAACCATACATTGCTTTGACCATGTAAAGTCAATTTTAAAATTATGTTATATCAAAATGCTAGAAGTTAAAGTCAAAGAGTTGATTTTTTATAGTTATTGTTACCCACGTAGGACATATAAAAAGAATCATTACTCAAAGTCAATTGAAAACATCTTCATTTTGATAAATTAGTTTCATAATTTAACCGATGAGACATGCAACAAATCATCCTTCAACAAAAAGGAACTAAATTTCCCTAACATGCATATTAAATTCACATCTCAACAAATATAACTATCTTCTCTTTTTACTTGAGTTCTAAGAAATAGAATCAAATACCTATTTTAAGATGGCAACATGTTTGCGCTCTAAGAACATGAATCTAAGGAATGCAGATTATTATATTTGGTTCAATATTTTGAGTTCTAAGAAGTGCAATCAAATACTCTCTTCTTTGCTTTGCCTAACTCATCACGCACTCATTACTGGGCCAGAATGGATTCCTCTAAGTATGTTACCTTCCCTCCCCCACAAGTAACAAAATTCGTTCTATCTCGTTGGTAGTAGTGGATTTTTTTTTAATTCCAAAGCTTGAACCAAAAAAACCTATGAAAGTTGAACCAAAACAAGAAGAAGGGAATAGGTATTGGATTCCCGTTCTTGAGCGCAAAAATGTTGAATGAAATATGCTATTGTTGCCCATTTGGTTAGTACTCATAAATTATGGTAATGGTAATATACTTTTAGTGTAAATTTGTAAAGAAGTTCTTCACCAATAACCATGGTATATAACTTTATCACAAAATATGTGTTTCCTTTATAAATTTCCATCACCATCGTCCGAATGGTAATGGATAGCGGCAGGCCGGTCTCATGACATATGGAGGCCCCGTCTATCCATCAAATTGGGGCCCTTTAAAAAATAAATTTGTAAAGAAGAAATTATATTTTTTTATATATTATTATTATTTGTCATAAGTCGTTCCTTAAAATTTGATCATAAACAAAAAACTAAAAAAATGTAGGATCTTTTATTCAAACGAAGCCATCCTTCTAGCATTTGCAAGAATGGTGGTTGTTGCATAAGGCTAACAAAAGCTAATTTTAAATTTATCCAGTCATTTCATTAATATTAGACATCAAGCTTGTGAAGAATTATATGACAATTATGAATATATGATACAATAGTATTATATTGGTCTTTGCACTACATGAAACTATCTCGGTACACGTTTACTCAAACAAAAATAACAACAACAAAGGCTAACAATAGCATGAGGAAATTAGAAGAGTCTCGAGACTCGAGTAAACATAGCAACTATCATTCTTTTCCTCATTAAGTCTTTAAATCACCATATATAATTAATCGAAATAAACTTGAAGTCTTAGACCCAAGACTTTAATTCTTTTCATAAATTAAGATCTCCAAGCTAGCAACGTAAAAACTCAAAGTTTCAAATTCCATTTCCACAAGAAAAAAGATTCCGACGTTTCAAGTACTTATGACTATGAAAGCTACAAACAAAATGGGCATCAAAAGTTCGAGGTCATAACGATAATCAATCGAACCCGCACTATCAAGTCTATCAATTCAATCACTTGGCATTATTTCAAGAAGTGGGATTTGTAAAGAGTTGCAAATTGCAAAAAGAATTGTAGAAAATCAAAATTATAAGAATTATATATACATAAATTTTGATTTCAAGTTATAAAATTTCAAAATTGCTTAAATCTCTACTAGATAATGGCATAAAAGAAAGTGAAATTACCTTAAAATTGAAGACTTTGATAACAAATTAGCCCACTAATTCTTGTTTTTTCACCTCCCATAATCAAAATTAGAGACTTTAATTTGTTCTTCCCGCATTGTAACTTGGAAACCAACGTTGGAATCGATTTTTTTGGATGATTCCCGAAATCGACTTCTTGGATATGAGTTGAGACGAGTTGAATCTAAATCGCAAAAAAAAAAATTCATCTTTGGTGTTCTTGAGGAGAATTGGAAATATGGAAGGAGTAATGAGATTGAACTTTTTTGACAAAATTTAACATTGGAAATGAGATAATTTCCTTGAATAAAGAGAGTGATTACTCAATTAAATATGGAAAGTTATGATTTTGAGGGGATTTTTAGGTAAGAAGAGGAGAGAGAATTGTGGAAGGAAGAAGATGGAAGCCTCAACTTTTTTTGCACGGGATTCTCACGAATTCTTTTTCCTTCCATTTGCCACCGAATTTGGGCCCCCAAATTTTTGAGTACTGTTCGATGAACCTGGTTGACCGGTATTGAGCCGGGGCTCGTGGATAGGTAATGATATGAGATTTTTCTTTACAAAATTTACACGATAACGCATTACCACTTGTTTTTGGCTTGTAATCAAACGGGCCAGAATGGGCATTTTACTCACTCGGTAAGTAATGCTGGTTATGCTGCTATTGCTTGGCTTACGTGGGGACCAATTGTTGAAATCTGCCAAGGCCCATCTTTACTCCCACGCAGCTGCCAACTACTATGGCCCATCTGGCCTTTCTTGCTGCTGCTCATACTGACACATGCCCAATACCAGGAGACCCTAACCTGACACCACAACTTCTTCTCACATAATCTATATCTATACTAATATATTAAAAGCGCGCGTACGATAACGTATACACGCCACGCGACACCTCTCGTCTACTCTACTATAATCTGTCCAATCTGACGTATGTCACGTCAATTAACAAAAGTAAAATTGGCATGCATAAGATTTGAACACGCGACCTCTTTGCTATTATACAATATACATAACATAATTACCATCTCAACCAACTTTTAATCATGCTTTAAATATCCATAATATTATATTTATACCTTTTAAATGTTGAGTTTTCTTTAATATATTTTAATGCAAATGGAAAAATGCATATCAAGTTTGGAAAACATACCAGAAACAACGCCCGGCCCAAATACTAGTAAATATATTAAAAGGCGTTCCTAAACAAGGAACCGTGTCACGCGGCGCCTCCCTAACGAAGTTTTTAGTTCATGTAATCCATGTACAATTAAAAAATAGAAATTGCATAGTATAGGTTTTGATCCCGTGACCTCAAGTTCATATACGAAAGTTTTAACCACTGACCAAGTTGAATTTAGTGTTATCATTTTAAAAAGTACAATATTGATAAATGAAGATTTTCCTTACCCGGAGCATAGCCCGGCCTAAAAACTAGTTTGAGGTTTAAACCAACCAACGAAATCGCTTGTTCATGTGTTTTCGGGACAGGAGATGGTACTGCCATGGGTTATGCCGATAAACCTAAGATATGATAGCTTCAATGATACTCCCGGCAAAAAAAAATTTGTTACCATTGTAATTGTTATTTCACTAGGAACACTACAAGAGGGGGGTGAATTGCATGTGTAAAAATAAACGTACTTTTGCGGAATTATAAAACTTAAACAAAAAAACAAGCTAAAGGAACACAAATGGAATTTTAGGAAAAACTTTTTGGGCCCAACAAGAAGAAACAACCTCGACTAATCGGATTTAAAACTCAACTCTTTTTCACTAATTAGGCCAAACAACCTTGTTACAACCTAACTTTAATCTCGGCCACACCTTGAGTTCCTAAACTCAACTTCCCGAACAACTGTTCCTTAACAGTTGTTCCTCTCAACTTCACTTGAAGTTTTCTCACTCTAACTTGCTTCACTCAAAGCTTCTCTCTTACAAGACTTTCACTCAAAATCCCCTTACCCCAATAAAACCAATATTACAATAATCAAATAAGCTTAGTGGAATAGAGTAAGAAGGCAAAGAACAAATGGCTTAATGAGAGAATGAAGGCACCGACACTTTAATTAGTTAAACTCACTAAATCTCTTGGTCAAACACAAATTGGAACTTAATTAGACATAAGTATTTATAGCATTGATTAAGTAAAACGTGGGAATAAAACATGTGTTAGTGGTTAAACCATTTTGTTCTCAACCAAAGGAACACGTTCCATTAATTTCCCATGAACTCCACGATCTCAGATTAAACGTGTGTTATAGGATTAATACTACTTTGTTAATTTTAGCAACAACTTGTGCAACAAATATAAATCCGATTTTTAATTAAAAAAAGTATTTTAATTAATAAAACCAAAATTAAATCCTTTTGACAAAATAATATCTTTAAAATATTTTCTTTAAAAACCGATTTTTACCAAATAAAAACGGTTTCCTATTTTCTAGGCATTAATCACTCAAACGACACAAATCTACCGTTACACTATTTAACATATGTCTAGTTCCTTTTAATTCGTTAGTTACTTTAACTTAACATGATAAGCGTCGGTTCGTCTATTCCTTTCAAAAGAACAAACAAACATTCTCTTATAACTCGCCATTGTTCCTTACCATTACTTACTCGTTCCTTTACATTGGAACTAAAAACAAAAGCCTCGCTTTTGAATCTTTTGCTCCAATGCTTCTCCAGTATCAGTTCCTTGAGCATCTTCACTTAGTCTTCAAAAATCCAACTTGATTTCTTCTTCTGACTTAGTATTCTCTTTGCTCTATTCATTGATACCATGTAAATCCATTCACTTAACAACTTGTTAGTTCATTACTTAGTTTGTATCTTTGTTCCTTTGTCATCATCAAAACTAGGGTTCAACCATAATTATTGATGTTATTAGTCCTAAAAGGTTAAATTGAAAACATGTCCACTAGCAAATACTCCCTTCCGTTTCATTTTAATAGTTACACTTTACCTTTTCACGTTTGTCAATTTGCATGTGTAAAAATTATAAAAGTTGTTATTTCAAAAGTACATATCGAGACAAATCAAACAAGATCTCACATGACTAATTTTCCTTAACCATTAACCACCAAATGATAGTCAAACATTAATTTGTGAATAGTGTCAAAACTCAAAGGGTAACCATTAGAAAGAATTGGAGGAAGTAAGAGAGAGAGGAGAATTAGGATAATAACCAAATCAAGTAATTTGTCAAATTGTTTCTATCTCACATATTCACTAGTAACTTGTTCTTCTTTTGAAAATAAAATCATATTATCAAAATAATACAGATTTTTGTATCTTGATTATCATCCATCAAAAAATCGGTTTATCACTCTTACAAGAAAAATCAGTGTAATATAGCCTTTCAAAGGAACTTTTCTCGAACTACCAAAAGATTTTTCCGTAACTATTTTCCCCTCTCCTTAAAATAAAGTTCCTCTATTTTCCTTTTTGTTTCCAAAAACGCTTATTATGAACAAAGTTTGTTCATAGCATTAAAAGACGGAAACACTTCAATTTTCATGATATACTTTAAATTTCATAATACACTTTGTTCATAATGAGAGTTTTTGGAAACCAACTCTTATTATTAATAAAAAAGAAGTAATGAATAAAAAAATAGTCTTCTACTTCTACAGTTTAGAAATAGTTGCACCATTTCATATTTTCACGCTTGCCGATGCATGTTTTCAATATTTTTTTTTTGGCAATTCAAAATAGTTATTGATAACCAAAAAATGGGAACAACCTAAGGATGAATAGAGCAACAAGCTACTCCTAAAACACCCAACCAAACAAACTACTACATCAAAATGAGTCTAGATCTTTCTTGCTCATTACAATTACAAGCAACTTTAAAGATAATCTCCTTAACAAGAGCATGAGGGGCCATCGAGTGTTCTTAAAACATTTGCTATTATGTTTGAAGCCAAATGGCATAGATACACTCAGGAAACATCATAACATAAATCTTGTCTTTACCTTTCTTGCTTCTAGCTTTCTGCACACTCCTTCTTAGCTCTTCATATGCATTGCTTTGAGGAAGTAAACCAATATACTGGAGGACAGATTGCCACACATTCATACTGTAACAACATTCAAAAAATAAATGTTGCACAGTCTCCTCCTTCACATCACAAAGCTTACAAGAGAGACTACAATCACTATTCCACTTATGGACCTTTTTCAGCAAGAGCAAGTCTATCCTAATAAAGCCAACCAAAGTATAAATTTACTTTTAGGGAAGCTTTATTATTGCGCATAATTCTCTTCCAATTCACTCTAACAAAGGAATCCCGCAAAGTTTATAAGTTTTCTTGATGCTAAACTCATGAAGAGTGCTCACCTTATCCCAACCACCTATTCTCACCAACAACTCCCTAGATTCAAGGATTTTTCTGAGAAGCCAAGAAGTGTTACTGCTAACAGTAACAGTATCAATACTACCTCTTTTGATATAATAAGCATTCACCCAACGCACCCAGAGCTTATCTTGTTTAAAGGAGATGGCCCTAAAGTCGTTTTAGAATGGCAGCCTTTATTCCAAAGCACCATATTAACAACATTAAGCCCCCATAGTTTTTGATCGTCGAATGAAAGACCAAGCAACAAGAGCTTTTAGGCTCGCTTCTATACCACCTGCCCACAAAAATTTCCCGCAAATTGTTTCAACGGCTTTAATCGCCTTCTTAGGCAAAGGGAAGATTTGCCCCCAGGAATTCTGCATACTGCCTAAAATAGTTTTAACCAGCTGAAGCCTACCAGCATATGACAGAAAGTGAACCATCCACCCTTGAGCCCTGGCTGTTATCCTATCAATCAGTGGTTTACACTGAGAGAAAGAAAGTATTTTTGCAGCCAAGGGAACACCAAGATACTTGAATGGAAGCAAACCTACATGCATATGAATACTGCGGCAAGTTGAGCAAAGATCATCCCGACTAACCCCGAGAAATAAATGCGGCTTTTCTCATTACTTGCTTCCATACGAAGCCCTTGAAAACTTGTGAAAAGCAACCATAATCTTCCCAATTGGAACCGTGATCTGCCTCTAGCAAACATGAGCAGATCATCAACAAACATAAGGTGAGTCAAATTGATTCTTTCACATTTGGGATGATAGTTAAAATCAGGATTTTTACTCATAACACCCAAGCACCTACTTAAGTACTCCATACTTAATGCAAAAAGAAAAGGGGACAAGGGGTCCCCTTGTCTTAAACCCTTCTTAGCAGCAAAAGGAATGGAAGGCATACCATTCAATAAAATAGAGTAGGACACGATTTGACACAAGCCATGACCCATTTGATTAAACTTTTTAGGAAATCCCAACTCCTTAAGCATACTCTCCAAGAAAACCCATTCGACTCAATCATAGGCTTTCTTAATATCTACCTTGATTACACACACCTAGAGACATATGACTCCTATTTGTACCCTCTTATTAACTCGGTTGCAAGTAGAATATTATCCACAATCCGCCTGTCCGGGAATAAAGCCGATTTGAGAGCAACTCACAACTTCCGTAATCACCTTCTCGTAATCTGTGAGTTAATATTTTGGAAATTAGCTTGTAGACAATAGAACAACAAGCAATAGGCCTATAGTCCTTTGCATACAAAGCATTTTCCATTTTGGGAACCGAGTAATAGCAAGACAAATTGACAAAGCTTGTGAAAGAAGGCATTTTCAAAGAAATCTAAGACAGCATCATAGATATCTTGTTTAATGATATGCCAAGTTTTCTTAAAGAAAACTGCATTAAAACCATCCAGACCTGGAGCTTTTGAGTCATCTATAGAATCCAGAGCAAGGTCAATATCTCGTAGTGGTCACCTCTTGAGTTAACAAAACAGCAAGCTTCATGCTTCAAGCCTAGGTCCCCTCTCTAACAACATTTAAATCAATAGCCTCGATTCTCGAGCTTGAACCCAATGACTTCCTATAAAATCCTTTAATTTCATCTTGAATAGTTGTAGTTTCAATCAATAATTCACCTTGAGCATTATGAAGAACTTCAATTTTATTCTTTGCATTCCTCACCTTCACTACTTTAAAAAGAACTTTGAGTTGGAATCCCCCAAAGTAATCCGATTGATCCTTGCTTTTGCTGTTGCAAAAACACTCTCATCAATCCTAGACCATTTCCTCAACTAGATCTAGAAATAATTTTTCTTCTTGGCGAACATCGGGATCAAATCCATCTCGGGAAAAGCTTGCATAACAGACAAGCTTCTTTCCTAAGCTCCTCCACCTTGAAATGAGCCTTAGAAAAGCTTTTAGAATGAAAGCTTTTTAAAGCAAGCTTAACGACTCTCAACTTTTCCCAAACATTCTTCATCTTGTAAGGGCTAGAAGTAGAATGACAAGCTTCCCGCACAACTTCAATAAAGCCATTTTGATCAGCAAGAAAATTCAGGAAAACGAAAATGACCTACCACCCCGAGGTTGAGAATCACCGGTGTCGAACGGAAGAGGGGTGTGATCGAAATACCACTGCAAGATATTTAATCACAACCTCGGAAAAATGATTGATTCAAGTACAATTGACAAAAGCTTTGTCAATTCTACTAGAAATCCTCTCCGCACCCACTCCTTTGTTGTTCCAGAGTAAAAATGCCTACTTGAGGGCGCTTCCATGAGCGGATTGTCAAGAATAAAGCTTCGGAATCGCCAGGTTTCAACTTCGATCACATCCACTCCATTTACCCGTCGCCAAAGACTACAAATAGCATTGAAATCACCCAAAGATAATACAAGGGTCGATTAATACCAACTACAAATCTTGAAATTTCAAAGTCAAAGGCTTTTTCCTAGTAGCAATAGTATGTAATCCATACATCACCACCATGTATAACATAAAAGCCCCTACACCATTTCCGCACCTCGACTATAATCACCGTTCGTAAACAAACCGAACAACAATTTTAGCTTCTCCAAGAACCCATCCAAGCCAAATTCTCCCTTTGTTAGAGTGATTATAATTACAAACCCAACTCCAACTATTACCAAACTTCTTCTGAACACTTTTGCAATTATGAACTCTAACCCTAGTTTCAAGAAGAGCACAGATAGTCACCTTATTAGATTGAAGGAAGTGTTTAATTTCCTTCACCTTCAGGGATCATTCATTCCCCCGACATTCCAGATAGTAACAATCATTAAGACAGATAGGGGTTGGGTCCCCTAGCACCCCTGCGACCCTCGGAGCCAAGTTGAAGATGAATCCCACTTTGCACCACACTCTTGCCTTTATCTTTATTCTTCCTAATAACCATTTTCCACATCCCCTCTTGGTTCTTTTCCTTCTGAAGCATTAGGAGTAAACGGAGTAATAAGAGAATTAACAAAGCGAAACAACAGGTTCTTCATCAATAGTAATAGGCATACTAGCTTCAAGATTATCCCAGCATACTATTGTTTACCTCGTTTACCATCATCCTGGACTTCAGTACCTTTCTTAACAACCCATTTCTACACTACCTATGAGAGCCCTATCGGGAACTTTAGCTCCACAATTATGTCCCACCATTTGACACTTCTTACAAAATGGTGGAAGCCCAGTCGAACACCACTTTTTTGCTTAAACACAACTCCAAAAGGATCCTCAACATAAATCTCTCTAGGAATATCTTGTGTCACATCAAGTTCAATTAGCGACCCTAGCAAAAGAGACTCTCAAACTCTTACTAGTGCGGTCATCAAGATACAATGGAACCCTAAGAACACTTCCTATCCTACTTCGAGAGTCTTCTCCCCAACAATTAAGAGGAAGGTTAGGCGGTTTCACCCATATAGGAATCACTTTAAGTATCTCTTCACGAAAATTAAAAGTAGCACTCCAAGGCTTCGACAATCATTGGCTTCCCAAAAAAATAGATGAGGTCCAAGCATATAAAATGTTATCCCTCGCCTCCCTTGATTTTAATCTTATAATGAAGAAACCTTCATCATGCTTGAAGATTATTGGTTCAACAATTAAACTCCGAGTTAGCATTAATATGCCGAGTAATGGATGTCAATGTAGGGTTTTGACCCACTACATACACCACTACTGGCATTCATCCAACATTCACTCATTTTTTTCAACTTATCTTATCAAGATTTGCAATTGGGAGATCGCCATTTACAATAGAAGGAGCAACAAATTTCAATCCCATACCTTTTTGGAGATGCGATTTGATGTTGTAAATCCCTTCCACCTCTTTTGCGGCTTCTTGATGGTTCCGTTGTTCATCCTCTGTGTTTTCAACTACCGGAGCCTCCATCATTGGAACTCCAAAGGCGCACTTCACGCGTTCTTGTTCCATTAATGTCACCTTCACTCGAAATCAAAGTTTGTGTTTTTGGTCCTTGCTTACCATTACTAGGGTCTCCCGAGTCGACGAGCTACTCGCCGCCCGAAGATTTCTTTCGGCCCATAATCTACGCCGTCCCACGATAGCACTCACCTTATCCCTACGCTGCGAGAGGTTTAGGGTTTTCTCTTTAACGATTTCCTATTAACTACGAATATTAATAATTCTAATATTTTCAAACATTAATATCTTTAATTATCAATAACTAAAAATTATAAAAGTTGATATTAAAAACATATATTTTGAGACCGAATCCAACAAGATCCCATATAACTATGTTTTTCCTAAAATATAAATCACCAAAGATAATCAAAGTATAAGATGTGAATAATAAACACTACGTAAATGGTGCAACTATCTCTAAACGATCATTTCATGACTACATCGTCGCCAAGTTCAATAGTTCTTTGCTTTTTTTGGCAACTAAGGTCACATATAAGGTTGATTTTTGTTGAATTTTTATTAATTATTCATCTTTGACTTGGACTCACATTTCAACAGGTGACCTATGCGACTCAATCATAGCAATGATATTAACATAATTTCTATGGACAAGACAGACTGTGCCCAAGGAGATACCATTAGTCCATATTACTATATATATATATGTGTAGAGAATGTAATTTCCCTTGCCTATATTTTTAGTTAAAAGGCAGCTTATATACAACCTAATTAAACAAATAAGTGGGCTTATACTACATACTAAATACAAAGCCCATAAGCTAATATTTACATAAACCAATACCCGCCCCTCAAGTTGGAGCATGCAAGTCACAAAATGCCCAACTTGCGAAGAAAAAATCAAATTGTTGTTTACCCAATGCCTTTGTAAAGATATCTGCAAGTCGACTATTTGTGGGAACGTAAGAGGGACTAATCGTACCATCCCTTTACCGCATCCCTCGAAAATGACAATCAACCTCATATGTTTCGTTCGTTCATGGAAGACGGGGGTTATGGGCAAGATACAAGGCCGATTGACTATCACAAGACAAAAAGGCACCTTTGTGGGTGTTGAATCCCAAGGCTATCCAAAAGACCCTTCGACCACTTGAGCTCACAAGTCAAAGCCTGCCATGGACTGATATTGCCCTCTGCAGGGAAGGAGCCGGAAAATGCGTCACTTGTTTCTTCGTTTTCCGGGAAATGGGGATCTCCGAGAAACACTAACCAAATCCGAGCAAACGAGCAAGTAGGGGCAACTAGCCCCGTCGGAATCACACCAACCCGATAAAGTCATATCACAAGCCATGAAGCGAAGAATACCTTTGTCCGGACTATTCTTCAAATAGCGAACAACTCGTCAAAGCTGCATCCCATGATCTCTGTCCACCGGTTCATGCAAAATTGGGACAAATATATGGAGCGACATTCGCCAAATCAAAGGGCGAGTGAAGCTAAGTAGATAAGACGACCAACCTGGTGCGGTATTGTTCCACATCGACAAATAAAGGACTCGTAGTTACCCAATTTGTGATTTTTGTTCCATAGGAAAAAGTCTTGGTTTGGCACCGAGTAATCCTGATACTACGAAATAATATCAATAGTGTATTTGCGTTAGGCAGAGAAAAATACCTTACGATTTCGTGCAACCTCAATACCCAAAAATACTTCAAGACACCAAGATCTTTCATATGAAAGCAAGAGCTCGGATAGTTCTTAAAAGCGATAAGTGCGAGGAATCATTCCCTAGGAGATAATCGAGGTCATCAACATAAATGAGCACATTAATCTCGAATCTTACCACGATGAAGAGTAAACTAGAGAATTAGTCGGAGTATGATTGTTGGAATCCATATCGCTTTAGAGAATTAGCCAACTTGGCAAACCAACAACGAGGAGCTTGCTTCAAGCCATAGAGAGACTTTCTGAATCGACAAACTTGACAAGTTTATCACTCGGAAACCCGGGAGGCGACTTCATATACACTTCTTCCGACGGATCTCCATGCAGAAAAGCATTATGAACATCCATCGATGTAATGCCCAATTCTTTTGCTGTCAGCCACATCAAAAGAAAAGCACGAACAAGAGTCATCTTAGCCACGGAGCAAGAGTAATTATCGTATAATCTATCCCTTGACTTGATGATTACAGTAACCTACCAATCGAGCTTTAAGACGCTCAATACGCCATCCGGAGTTATACTTGATCTTGACACCCACCACCTACTCCCAAGAGCTCTCTTCCCGTGCGGAAGAGTTTCTCTACTCCAAACCGTTAGCTTTCAAGGCGCGTGCACCCTTTCTTTCGCATGGCTTCCGCCATCCTGGATCTTCATAGCTTGCCTTTAAAAGACTCGGGGCTCCGTACCCGGAGATTCTGTCTGCAAGAAAATTTCTCGTGGCCCATAGAAAATCGGTCTGCATTCACAATATTTGGTAGGATAAAACGTAGCTCGAGGAGTGATGTGAAGTAGATGAACTAGTGTAAGGGATGGACTTAACTTTCTCGAATCCGCTGTGGGTAACAAAATCTTTCAAGCTTCCGTCGGAAGAATTTTAGAACGTTTTCCCGACCCAAGTCCTCTTTAATGGAAGAATGAGATAACCCCACCAGCCTCGAGGTGGGTGCTGCCGAGCCATGCTCCACCACCCTTGATGTGGGTTTTCTGGAGCTATGCGCCACCACCGGCTTACCGTGCTCACTCGCACGCCCTCCCACCTGTGCCCCTCTCGTGGCAAGAGCAACATCTCCCCGTCGTATATCACTAACAACACCGGAGATCCGAAGATGGTTCTCCATGAGCAAATACGGCCCAATCCACATAATCAAAACCATCATCACCTTCGACTAGAGTAAGTCACGAAGGGAAGCAGTAGAAGGTAGCATGCATCCTTCAACATAAGAGAATAAGGTAGCCCTTCTTTTCATAAATTTGACATCACGAAACAAAAATTCTCCCGTGGTCAATATCGGAAGACAATTTCCACCCTTTTTCTTTTAGGATAACCCACAAAAACACACTTACGACTCTGCTCATGATTCTGGCCTCTTGACTTTCATTATGGGCATAGCAAAGACAACCAAAGACACGCAAATCGTATAAGGAGGGGAACACCATACCATATCTCATAAGGAGTTTTATAGTCAAGTATAAAGGGAAGGGGTACGATTTATCAAATAAGCAGCTCCCAAAGCTTACAGCTCCCCCAAACTTCAATAGAAGATCACCCCCGAAATCTCAAGGCACGAGCCACATTCAAAATGTGACGATGTTTCGTTCGACTCTGCTCATTTCATTTGGGAGTACCTACATAAGACGTCCAAAATATGCCATGTTCCACAAAATAATCTTTCATGCAATTGAATTCAGTGCCATTGTCACTCTAGCAACTTGCACTTTTGCATTAAATTGTCGTTCAATCATGGCAAAAAAAGAATGAAACATGTGATTAACCTCCGTTTTATCAATCAACAAAATCACCCAAACAAAATTTCGAGAAAATCATCACAAGGGTCCAAAAATATCGGGCACCACAAGATGAAGGGGTATTGTATGCCCCCAAAGGATCACATGCAATGTATCATCTCAAAACATCTAGTAGTTCGACTATCACTCTGTCAAAATAATCTGATCTAGTTTGTTTTCAGCTTGATGGCAACCATCTACAAGCTTTATTCAAAACAAACACCTTGAATTACTAAACAAAGGGAGAGATTGAACTACTTTGTCACAAGGATGCCCCATCCGTCGATGCCATATTAAGCAGGTAATCGCCTGGTCAACACTCAAAGCTTGAATATTTGGAACATCGTCAGCACTCACTCATCCTGCGTAGTTCCACTCCTCTACTCAATCATGGTCCTCGAAGTTCGGTCTTTTATAACGCACAAATTTTTTATTGAATTGTACAACACAATTTAAATCATCAGAAAGATGAGACACGAAATTAGAATTGCAATTCAGGCGAGGAACGTATAAAACATTTTTTAGCACCAAATCACGAGACAAATGAACTTCTCCACATTTTGAAGCAATAGTTGTCTTTCCAT